>APFE031261145.1:0-14486 GCA_000404065.3 Pinus taeda
TTCTCAAGGCAGGATTTATTGAATGAGAGATAGGTGCGGGCGAGCGAGGTGTGTCATACAAATAACGGAATGACAATGATAACAGTGAATGCTAAGAAAGGAAGTAAAGGACTGCAGGAGAATGAAGGACAAACAAGTCAGGAGCAATTAATGCTCAAGCAGGCGAAGGCAAAACATAGTGTTACTATGACCATGACAGGAAGGCGCCGCCAATCCAAAATCGGGTGAGGGGACACCTGGATAAATACAGAGAAGATCAGAAAGAGTGATCGCAAAGGAAATCTGAGGGATCATCAATGGAATTCCAACCCATTAACTAGCAATTATGATAACCAGACAAGACAACATCAGAGCAACAAGCGAAGGGGTTACGGCGTGATGAGCATCACCATCTATTTAAATAGAAATGCAAGCTCCGCAACAAGCATCAGTTCTGCTTTAAGCGAGCGAAAGAGAGGATCCCTCATCTTCAATTTGCCAAGCGCTCATTTTAGTGCAGGTAGCAGGATGGCGAGTGGAGGGAGTCAGAATGCTGCGGCTAACACAGATCTGAAGCGAGCCAAAGCTACTTATGAGACCCGCACCTCTCAGAGGGAGAAACGGAGGATCGAAGAGCTTGAAGCCATGGTGAATGAAGAAGAAAAAACCGTGGACCAACAGGAACTAGTTAAGGAAGTAGATTGGGTGCAAGACCCCGGAACGGTCGCTACGCGGGCAACGCAGTTTGTAAGGACCCAAGTGGAGATGTGGAGAATGAAAATGATGCTTGCCAAGGCTATCAACATGCAAGGGGACTCGGCAAACCAGTTGCGGCAGGCTCAACATACTCTTGCAGCGGCCAACGAGGAGCACGCGACCATTTTGGAAGGCTTGGACTTCAAGATGAGCAGCATGGAACAACAACTCGACACTATATCGAAAAAATTCACAGTTCTGATCAGTCTGATGCGGCACACCATAAATCAGGAGGGTCGTGCCACCGGGGAAACTTCGGAAGGGTCAAAGAATCCACATGCTCTTACCTCGCCCTCTCAGACAGGCCAAGCCAAGGCGTCTGCTGCGCAAGACAAGTCCAAGAACTACATCGTTCTGGATACCTTATGATATTATGTTCTCTGTTGGGTATGCTTACTGGGGCTCTTTTTTCTATTTGTGCATGTTTACGGCTGTGAGGTTTTTTTTTTTAAAGGGCTACTCTGTTTCAGCCCTGTAACTAGTCTATGATCAAATGGTTGTCAATTTTTTTGTGAGATACCGCATCCTCTGCTGCCCTGCGTGGTATGCTCTGGGGTCAAACGGGTATAGATTAGGGCGAGGATAAGCTAAAGAAGGTCTTTTACTGCTTTGGTAGTCTTTTTGTAAACTATGTATTTTCATATAATATAACAACGCTGATTTACACAAAAAAAATAGTAATGTTAAAATTTATTTCCAAATAATTTTCTAGACCTTTCTATAGAGTAAGAAACTCCACTTGGTTATTAGTCGCATAACCCAGACCCCATGCAAATTGTGCCACAATTTTTTCATTGGGGTTGAATAATGCTCCTATTTCTCCTACCTCCCCCATAAAGGGACATTATTATTAAAATAAGAAATATGATGCATTATGTAGGATATTTGAATTCCATAATGATTAGTTATGCTAGACTAGAAGCATCAACATTCTCCACAATGGAAACCATTCCAATTTCACTCGGAAACCTTTTTATTATCTTTAAAACAAAAGTAAACATAAGAGGTTAACTACATAGCTTAACTAATATATTTCCTTTAATATGAGGTATATAATGTCATTTCCCATTCCTTTTAGCCTTAGAATTTGATGTTTTATTACAAGGTAACCATTTGATACTTTGAGAGTGTTGGTGAAGGTTGTCTTGGATATGCATGTATAAAATTGACATGGTTTCAATTATTTTTTGGTTTTTATAATAGACAAATTACTTAACTTGTGCATTTTATTCACATAACTTAAGAGGCGTGTTTTTTCATTTTGATTTACTTAGTTGGTTGGGAGAAATAATTGATGTCCTCCCAACCTACGTTCAATTCTTGCAAGCGACATGTTGAGGTTTACTGTAAAGGATTTGAGCCTTGTTGTTGAGTGTGATTAGTCCCTAGAGGAACAAAACACGTACGTTCCTCATATGAAATATAAATATATTTGTCATAAGGAGGGGAGAAAAGAAAAACATATGAGATGTGTTTTGGTTTTTGAAGTCCATTCCTCGCATTATCAATGTTTCCATTTTATTGTATTTTAGACATCACAATGCTCAATTTAACAAACTCTGATGATGTAAGACAACTATAAATAATCAAAATTTGTTTTAGTATATGGAAATATCTATTAATTGATCAAGTAACCAGTAATTAGTTTGCAACCAGTGCAAACATTATCATGTTAGCATTGTACTATGTGTAGTGTATGTTGAATCTATAGTGGCGCAAAAGGTTGGTGTAAGTTTGAATCTATAGTAGTACAAAGGATTAGCCCTTGCATACATTTATCTATTTATGACCTTGTACCACACTTACACTACTATTACATTAGTATGACCACTTTGTCATTAGGGGAAAACCCTTGGATAATTTCCCTCATTTCAAAGATGTATTACACTAGTATGACCACTTTGTCACTAGGTGAAAACCCTTGGATAATTTCCCTCATTTCAAAGATGATACATAGGGAAAACCCTAGATTAAGATTATTAAGGCCACAAGGCCAAGGATGAAAACCATTAGAGAAATATACTCTATATGAGCTCAATATGTCACTTGTGGGAATCGAACCTTGGTGGGGAGGATGATAATCATACCTCTAGCCACTTGAGATAAATCCAATTGTATGCTAATGGATTAATTTGGTGGTACATTGGATAAAATATCCAATCTCAATAAAATATTAGATGGCAATAAAACTTGAAAGGGTTGTTTAGTATATAATCTCTTCGATAATAACATATTTAAAAATATAATATTCAATAGTTGTGCATAGGCAAATACCTCCGTTAAAAGTAAAAGATGGGAGGAATAAGAAAATTGACCATGGATGTTGCCACATACATAAATAATTATTCTAATGATGATAAAGACTGAAAATGATAATAATGAGAGGAATATATACCAAGATAGAAAACATCAATAAATACAAAGTCATCTAGCCAAATAAAGTTGAACATTCTTGAAAGTAAAATATTAACTTTTACTTTCTATACTAGGTCATTCTATAATGTAAAACAAATAGAATAAGTATCATAAATATAAATATATATGAGTATGTATTGTAATAGAATAACAAATAGGTCTTTCTAGTTTTTTACTTAATTGTTGGTTATGGACTAGTGCTTTCAAATATAAAAGAAGAGAGACATAATTAAAATGATAAAATTGAAAAACACGTACATGAAAAACACATTGGGTGTTGGAAAATTTGAGTGGAATACAATTATATTTTTCTTGGGAAAAAACAATTTAAATGTAAAAACCTCCCAACAAATTACCTATAAATCATGAAGATGAAAGTTCCACGGAATTTTTTTCTTGGATGCGTATCACTAATTATATGAAGACTTGCACTTTCCAAGAAATTTTTTATTCAAATGCAACGTGACACTAGTCATGGTATTGAATTAAATATTGAACCAATATTAAATTTAATATTTATAGCTATTGCTCTTTATACTTACTTGCAACATTTCTTTAAGCTTTTTGAACCAATATATAGGTTAAAGCAGGGTAAAAGGGAAGTAAATTTAGCTCCTAAAAACAATTAAACAAAATCACTTTTATAAAACATTGAAAACCTAGATATAAAATAAGTCTATTTACTTTTTCAAAATTAAATTTTAATATATCGATATATATATGAGACTACACTACGAGCCTTTTAACATTAACTCTTACCCAATCACTGTGATTATGCACAGAGAACTGAAAAACGCAGGTCAATAAACTGGCAATATCATACATTATAAAATAGTAGTAGTGACTTAAAAGATGGATAATTAAAAGATTGGCTTAATGAATCACCCAACGACTGTTATAATTGAAAAACGCAGGTAAAAAAACCTACAGCAATATCATAAACTATAAAATAGTAATAGTGATTTAAAAGACGGGTAATTAAAAGAATGGTTTAATGAATGGTAATTAAAAGATTGGTTAAAGCTACATTTGAACACAACGGTCCAAAAAAGCAAGCATAAAACGCCCTGATTAATGAAAATCACGATCCTGGCGCTCTGATGAATGAAGGATGAGAGGGCTGGGTGATTATTGTGATGAATGAAGAATGAGAGTAGGAAATTCACGAAAGAACGAAAATAGCATCAGGGAGATGGAATGGATTACTTATGGAGCTGGTAATTTTCTGTTCCCTTTAATTTGTTTTTGTATCTCTGGTTTATTCAACTCGTTAACCAGGGAAAGAGAGTAGGCGATTGAGTAAATTTATGTAACTTCACAAACTGTTTTTTCTGTTGAATCTACAGGTTAATCATGGTTTTCTTTCTCTCTCAAGCACTGTGATGTATGTAAAGTTGTCTGTCTGTCTGTCTTATGGAGCGCTCCATAAATGTTGTGTGTAGTGTTGTGGTATGTCTGTAATGTGGGTTGTGTCTTGTGTCCATGTTTGTTTTGTGTCTATTAATTGGGAGAGAAAGTCCAAGCTCGGGAGAATATGCAGCCGTTGGAGGGCCAATTTGATAAACAAATAATAATGCATTCATTCAGAGTGAGTGAGTTGGTACTCATGTAAATATTTTCCTGAATTATTTTTAAACTCATTCTCGACCCTTTTTTCTGTTTCTTTCTCTGATGAGTTGAAATTTTATATACAGGAGTTGGAGCAGCGTTTCCAGTGACTTTAAGGAGTTTCTGGCAGTTTGCAGAGTTTCATTTGCAGCAGAGAATAAGGAGTTTCTAGCAGTTTGCAGAGTTTCAATGGCAAATGAAAGATTCCTAAGAAGCACAGTTAGTATGCTTTGTGAATGGCCTTGACCTTGTTCTCCTCTGTTTCTGTTTCTTGGTGCAGTTTACGAATTTCTACAGAATAGTTATGCCAATTGAGTCATTTTTAGTCCTCTGTGTGTTGGTCTGTGTTCACGTAAGTGTTGAGGATGCCCAGATGTGATGTGAGGTATTAGGTGGTTTTCCATGTAACAGGTCATGTCGCCCATTAATCTTTCTGGCTATTGACAGCATTGGTCTCTCCAAAACCCCAATTGAGCTACTCTTTTTCTCCCAATTGTCCCATATCCATAAGAGTTGTATAACCCTAGGAAGCCGAAGTTGCTTGAAGAGTACTAGCACCAGTCATAGAACCACTTATTTACTTAGCAGCACAACCAGTAGGTAGCATATTATAGGTGGGTAGATTAAACAGGAGATTGAGAAGGTGGTTCAGTTAGTTGAGAGAGACACCTGCAGTTCGGTGATACTATTTCTATGATGATTTCTCCCACTGTCATCACTGCCTTGGTGCTTTTGGTGATATAAGTGAGGAGAAGACCGCTAAAATCTCTCCAGATCTGTGGTCATCCTTGCTCTATGACATTTCTGTTTGTGAAGATTTTTCCATTGCATCTCTCTCTGTCATCCCTGCTATATGGAATCTCAGATTGTATTTTCCCTGCTGTATGGAATTTCAGTTCGTATTTTCCGTGTTCGTCCTTGAAACGAGGACTGCTTGAATTTAATACCCTGGACTTTCACCATTGGGGTATATTATGTTCATCTAGCTGAAAGCATCACCTGGTACAACACCTGTTCTGTGTCATCGATACTCCTCACCTGTTCATCGATGTATTTGGAAGTCCTCATCGCTGGTTAGTGATCAATGAATGTTTTAATTTGTTAAGAAAGCAAGCACGGTGAAATTACTTTACTTTTTATGGTGTTTTCTCTTGAGCTTATTATTGCTATTTAGGGTCAAAGAGTGTGCGTCACGTGCCTGTGGCATTATTATCGTTCATGATTAAGCCAGCCGGAGGAGGTTCCTCTTTTAAAGATCCAATCCACACTATAGTGATTAAATTAAACAATAATAGTAATAATCCCCAATTGAATTGATTCCAAATCAACTCCCTCCCAATTGCTTTCAGCATCAGGAAACATCGTGTGAATAATCCCGTTAAGGTTAGGCTTTTCAGTGAGCGTGCGTATTGATATTCTAAACAGAGCGTACGATTTAGAACGTGGTTGTTGACCCGGGACCACAACTACCAGATACTTCGGGACCACAACTACCAGATACTTCTTATGCACCTGGGTAGGAATACTACCAGATACTTCTTACCAGATACCAGATCATGTGCCTATTATACATCTGAATCAGAGCGTTAACAAAATCTCTAAACACGTTGGAATACGTCGTAATTTCCTCTACTTAGCCGTACTAGTACATTACCGCCCATTACCATAATACAAGTTGATAGTTGATAGGTTTAGTTGGAATGGTAAACTGCCAGCATCTCAACTCTTAACGCTGATAGTTAATAGGTTTAGTTGGAATGGTAAACTGCCAGCATCAGTAGTATTTATTAACCGTTCTCGATATCCAACAGAGACTGGCGCTGCCTCAAAAGCTTCCTCCCGTCGCACGACTTTTCATACCAAGCATACGTAAACTTAAAAAAAACGTGTACCGTTGTGTTGTGTTGTAAGTTTCCAGTCACATCTGCTCCTAACTAGGTTGCTTACACACACGGTTATCACTTACAGCTCCTCATGGTGAGCAAATATGGGGGTTCTCGTGTGTCAGTTGTACTAATTTATTACTTTAATTAAAGCTGATTGGCCTGTCTATGTTCCCTGAATTTTATTTTTTATTTACCAGATTAAAGTAATTCGACGATTGGGGATTTCACCTTCAGCAAACATGTTGGTAAGAATATTGAATGAGATTTAGTACTTATCGGTGGTCTGCTGCAGAGGATGGATTTATAACAAGACCACTCCAAAACTATATAATACATATATCGCTCTCTCTGTCAACTTTTGGGTGCGAAAATACCTGTGAAAACATTCCGAACAAAAAATGAAATTGCATTATAGTTTGACCTACGCCTATCACATTTCATGTGGTTGTTCAGCATGAAGAATTTTTAACCTTGCATGGTAAGTCATCACTCTGGATAGAGGTAACCCTCCGTTCCTTTGACCGTAATGGTAACATGAGTCCCTCCGTTCCTTTGACCGTAATGGTAACATGAGTCGCTTCCTCATCAATTTCCATTTCCATTGACCGTAGTGGTAATGAGTCGCTTCCTCATCAATTTCCATTTCCATTTTCATCCTTGATGATTCGCTTCCTCATCAAAGTTTCCTTTTCCATCCTGGATGAGTCACTTCTCATCCAAGTTTCCAAGTAGATGTAGTGTTTCGAAGTTAGATGTGTTAGTAGTCATGAGCAGGTCATAACTGGTTATGAGATGAACCCTTCAGTTTTTTTGCATGCGCAGTCCCAAAACATGGTAGTATTTATTTAATTAGGACAGATGATATTCAATAGTGGGCAATTGGAATGTCATGAATGTCATGTCATGATGATGAATAGATAAAACAATCATGCGACTTAACAATGATCTCTGTTTTAACGGGTTTCACCCGGCAACTTTTAGATAATCAAATATTCCTTTTTCCGCTATGTTATTAATTACCTAGTTTTATTAATTATATGCAAGGTGTTTTCTCCTTCAACAATTTTTTTTTTCCATTTAATTGTTGATAATTTTATTTACTCAATAGAATTTTATTAATAAAGGCATATTATTGTTGTATTGAAGTTAAAAGTTATTAAATATCTTTTTCTTATTTATTTTCAATATGCAATGATTAGATTTAATTTTTATTATATTAAATTTATAAATTATATTATTTTATATAATAATATGGCATTTATGTTTTTTTAATATTGGTTATTTTATGATTTTTTTTTAATAGTGCATTTAATTATGTCACAAGTTGTTAGGATGAGTTTGTATACTAATAATATAATTTCAATGTTGTATCTTGCAGAAAAATTATCAATACCAAAGTTGTTCATGTGGGGTCGAAGACATTATCTATTTTTATGTTTTGTAAAGTTGTAAAAAAAAAACATTTTTGGTTTGTTTAGATGGGCCCATCAAAGAATGTACATGAACACAAACTATCCTTAATAAAATGAGTAGACTATTTTTTGTTGGAGGGGAATTCAACCCCTCCAAAAGGCTCTTAGGAAGGTTAAATGTTAACCCTCCTTTGAGTTGTGTTCTTTGTGCTCATGGTTTTCATGATCTTTAGTTTTTACTAACTCCAATATCCACAAACACAAATATATCATTTTATTATAATAATAATTTATAAACATGTTTTAAACATCTTCCCAACATGCACACAAATGAAAAAATCCCTTTTATTCACATAAATCATTTAATATTTTTTCAATGTTTTAAACATCTTCCCCATATACAAATAAAAATGGCAAAACCACTCTTATTCACATAAATCATTTAACATTTTTACAATGTTTTAAACATCTTCCCAACATGCACACAAACAACGACAAAATCATTCTTTTTCACATAAATTATATAACAATTTTAACCTAAATTTATTATATTTAATTTATATTTTTTTTTTAGATTTTGGATTTTTTTTTAAGTTTTTTTTCTTAATTTATATATTTTCTATTATAAGTATGTTCTTTAAGGTATTTATATATATCTTTTACATATAATTTAATATTTATATTGATTTTATAAATTTAAAATTAAATATTAATATATTATTTAGAGTGTTTGTGTTTGTAAATATCTAAACTTTTTTATTATTTAGTTGTATAATATTACTCTTTCTAAACGTTTGTGTATTAGTTTTATTATTTATATATAATAAATATATTCTTGAATGCTTATTTATACATAAATATATATATTTGGGTTATAATGTATGCTTTAGATTCTTTACTTTGTATGTATATGAATGTATTATTTTTAGAATTGAGATAGTGCTATTATTAGTTGCATTTGGATAGTTAGAATTTATTTGCTAAGCATTTTATTTTTGTGTGTATCAATGAATAGGATATCTACTTCTATATGATGTGTGTGAATGTATTATTGAGAGAGTTTGCATTACTTGTATGTAATTCATTGGATTATTCTTCTATGTTTGTGAATGTCTCATTTTGCATGCTTTTGAGTATTCTCTCATTGTTGTTTTGCATGCATATGCCTCTATTAATTGAGTATGCCTCCAGTGTTAGAGTAGTGGCTTCATTGTTTGTGTGTATATAAATGCAATTTTTTGAATAGTTGCTTGTATTATCTTAAGTGTTTCTTCAGTATTCCTTCATTATTTGCTTGAGTGTGTATTTTTTTAGTATTCTTGTGTATGGATATTGTTTGCTTGTATATTTATGAATGCATTCTCTGCTATACTTGTGTGTATATTATTTACTTGTATTCTTTATATGTATATAAATCTATTCTTTGTTGCATTTGTATGTGACTTGTTTACTTGTATTCTTTGTATATGTATGAATATATTCTTTATGTGTATATGGATCTATTCTTTGCTACATTTGTATGTGTCTTGTTTCCTTGTATTCTTTGTATGTGTATGAATATGTCCTTTATGTTGTGTATGAATCTATTCTTTGCTACAATTGTATGTGTCTTATTTAATTGTATTCTTTCTATGTGTATGGATGTATTCTGTGTGTACAAATCTATTCTTTGCTACATTTGTATGGGTCTTGTTTAATTGTATTCCTTGTATGTCTATGAATGTATTCTTTGCTACACTTGTATGTGTCTTACATAATTGCATTCTTTGTATGTGTATATGGATGTATTCTTTGTGTGTGTAAATCTATTCTTTGCTACACCTGTATTCTTTGTGTGTATGAATCTATTCTTTGATACATTTGTATGGCTCTTATTTAATTGTATTTCTTGTATGTGTATGGATGTATTCTTTGTGTGTGTCTTGCATAATTGTATTATTTGCATGTGTATAGATGTATTATTTGTGTGTATGAATCTATTCTTTGCTACACTTGTATGTGTCTTGCATAATTGTATTCTTTGTATGTGTATGGATGTATTCTTTGTCTATATGAATCTATTCTTTGATACATTTGTATGGCTCTTTTTTAATTGTATTCTTTGTATGTGTATGGATGTATTCTTTGTGTGTGTCTTGCATAATTGTATTATTTGTATGTGTATAGATGTATTATTTGTGTGTATGAATCTATTCTTTGCTACACTTGTATGTGTCTTGCATAATTGTATTCTTTGTATGTGTATGGATGTATTCTACGTTTGTATGAATCTATTCATTGCTACACGTGTATTCTTTGTGTGTATGAATCTATTCTTTGATACATTTGTATGGGTCTTGTTTAATTGTATTATTTGTATGTGTATGGATGTATTCTTTGAGTGTATGAATCTATTATTTGCTACACTTGTATTCTTTGTGTGTATGAATCTATTCTTTGCTACATTTGTGTGTGCCTTGCATAATTGTATTCTTTGTATGTGTATGGATGTATTCTACGTGTGTATGAATCTATTATTTGCTGCACTTGTATTCTTTGTGTGTATGAATCTATTCTTTGCTACATTTGTATGGGTCTTGTTTAATTGTATTCCTTGTATGTGTATGATGTATTCTTTGTGTGTATGAATCTGTTATTTGCTACACTTGTATGTGTCTTGCATAATTGTATTCATAATGTGGGTATGAATATTTCTTTTTATATTTGTATATATATTATTTACTTATAAATATACGAGTGTAGTTTCTGTGGATGTATTTTTTAAAATATATTTTTATATGATATTAAATATACTATCATTATTTCTATATATAAATATATTGTTTAGAATATTAACTAGTAAATAAATTAGTTTAAATATTTTTCAAAATGCTATTATTATTATATTATTTTAGTTTTTCCTTTTATTTTTGTTTGCTTTAATTTTTAATTTTAATTTTCTTTTTGATTTCTTTCCATATAAAAATATTAAAGGTTTGTAATATTTATTTATCATTTTAAAATGAAAAATAATATACATATTACAATAATATTAAAAAGTACATAATATTAACCTTCCAAGTACAACTCAATTAACATTAATTTGTAATAACACATATCAATTAATTATTTCATATTAAAATCAATACAATAAATTAATTTTATTTAAAATTTCACTAATTTTATATAATAAAAAAACCAGAATACTAAAATTTAATAATATGTGGAAAAAATATTAATTCTAAAATTTTGTTAATGATAATATTTGTTTTAAAAATAATAAAGGAAATAAATACTTTTCAATTTTCATAACTTACTAATTAACTTATAAAATAAATGTAATTTTCAACATCATAATATCTATACTCAATCTCCATCACATGCATAATTTAATGTTAATTCTAAAATTCATAATAAGCATAATAAATGTGATGTGTGTGAACATGTCACCTTGTGAGTCAATATGTGTAATGTTTGTGGGTATGTGTATGTTTGTGTGCACCCTTTGTTTGTTTATTGTGTGCATGTATGCATGTGAGTGATTGTGCCTCATTGGAAATGGATTGTGTGGGTGCGCGTCAGTGGTTAGTCTCATTCCAATGATGGACCGTTTTTGGGGTCATAGAAGCTCTCACCTTCACGTGGTTGACCCTGTTAGTAGAGATTTTACATCTCCAAACCAAGAGGAGCTTTCTATAGAGTGTTTTTTAATTTATTTAAAACATAACAATTAACTTCAAAACATTAAAATAAATTTTTAATCATAAATTTTTTATTTAATTTTTAAAACATTTAAATATGCCATCTTATTATAAAATAATTTGAAATATATATGTTTTTAAGCTATATATTAATTATTGAAATAAACTAATATAATTTGAATAAATATATAATGGTTAATTATTATTCGTTTTATTATAAAAATTATTAAAAAAAATACAAATATTATTCATAATTTAATTAAATGGCTTTATAATATAATAAAATATTTCTTTCAAGTTAGAAATGTTTTTAAAAAAAATTTTAAATAGATTAATATAAGTAAACATTTTTAACAAGTCTCAATAAATAAATAAAATAAAAATAATAAAATAAAATAACTTATAAAAAACAAAAATTGATTTTGTGGTATTTAAAAAACCAATGGCATTCAGTGGAACATGGTCTATTTAAAGAGTGAAATGTTATAACAAAAAAGAAAAAAAAAAATAGAATTAATATAATGTAAACATTTTACAAAGTCTAAAATAAAATAAAAAAATAAAAATAAAATTAATAAAATAAAAATAAACCTATAAAAATAAAAATGACTTATGGTATTTAAAAAACATGGTATTCATGTGGAACATAGTCTATTTAAAGGGTGAAATTAAACTAGCCTAGATCAAATCTCTTTCCACTCTAAAAAAAGTTTTTCATTTCAAGAGATTAAATCCTTCTTGATGTTTGAATGTGGTAAGATGAAATCTAAATTGCTTATATTAATTTCCTACTTTTTCCATTTTATCATACAATTTATAATTATAAAATAAAATAATATGAAAAAAATATTAAAATTATTATATTTATAGAACATTTTCCATTATTAAAATAATCATAATAAGATATAAAAAATAAAAAATATATATATAATATTATTTAAACTAAAATTTTAAATATATAACCAAACCTTCAAAAATTATATAATTAAATATTAAAAAAAAATCATTCAAAACTTTTTAAAATAATATATATAATAATTATATATTATTTTATTTAAAGTAGATTATTATAAACATAACTTTCCTTAAAAAATGTAAAAATAAGTGTTTAGTAACATTCATAATGTTTTATATCAATATAATATTTAGTAAATTATAATAAAATAAGTAATAAATATATTTTATAAAAATATAATTTTAAAAAAATGTATATTATTGACATTTTATTATAGTGATACTTTAATTTAATATTTTGAAGGTCGCTTAAATATTTTTGATATGAGTAATATTATATATATATATATATACATCCAATTAAAACTCAATTTCAAAAATTAATTTTACAATATTGATATTTTTAATCCTTTAAGTCATGAAAACCATAATAATGGTGAGATATTTATCTTATTGGTTTTTGAGTATATAAATAAGATTCTAAATAAACCTAAAAAAAATATTTATTTTTTAAATTTTAATAAACTAATTATTGGCTCAAGAAACATTAATCATCATCAAATCATCATCTAAACATTTCTATATCCAATTCAATATTATAATTAAACCAATTTCTTAGAATTATATTGGTTTTTAATTCCATCTCATTATAAAAAAAATTCTTACCAAATCCATTTTAAATCCTAATTTTTTATTATAACAAAACTCTTAATTTTAGATATCTCAAGTTTCTTAATTTTACACATCTCAAGTTTTAAACATAGTTATTTTAAATGTGAAATATTGAATTGTGTTTTATATCATAGTTATTTTAAATATGAAATATTGAATTGTGTTTTATATTTCTAAATCCTGAGTGAGTTTTAAACCATTCACCACAACATACTATTACATGTATTTGCCCAGTTTCTTAAAGCACTATTTCTTAGCTCAAATTTTTATATACTAATCTAGAAAATATACTAATCTAGAAAATATATTATATATGTTATGCCATTATTAGGGTTCTTGTTCGGTTAATTTTTAATGAAACACGAATTCATTTTTTCTTGCATATTCTTTCTTTAACTTTACTCATCTTAGTTTATTAGACATAGTACATCTATACCTTTATTTTTTATTGTGTTATTAGCTGAAACTTATGTATTGTTGTTTTCTCCATATTGATTTTTTTTTCCTTTTCTCTCTCTCCTTCTCTCCAAAGAAAAACATAAAATGAAGAAATGAGAAAATATTTATTTAAGATAGATCTATATTCATGAATAAAAAAAAGTACACTAGAAATGTAAACTAAACTTTGTAAAAGTGGCATCTCTATTGAAAATTTTGAAATACCCATAAAAGAAATATTGCTTTCCAACTAACTAATTCTAAATTTAGAAAAAAAAACAATATTTTTTAAATACGATAAGAATGGAGGGTTAGTCCAATAAATACATCATTTTCAGTTTTATTTTTAATTAAAACCATTATCTTAATTTTTAATAAATTATAAAGTTTTCCCTCCAAGTGAAGGTTGGTCAAATAATTATCATTCTTTTTACCCAAAATACCACTTCTTTTTTAATGACAAAGGTTAAAAAAAACAAACTCACACGTTAATGGGAATACCTAAAAAGACATGCCAGCAAGAATATTCATCTAACTTAATATAATATCACATATATTATTATAATCATCTAACTTAATATAATATCACATATATTATTATAATTCATCTAACTAATATCACATATATTATTATAGTTCATCTAACTAATATCACATATATTATTATAATTAGAGTTTTTTTATTA
>APFE031261157.1:0-53773 GCA_000404065.3 Pinus taeda
ATGGTTTTTTAACTGCATATTTGGATTCAGCGCCCTGGAAAACCCCTGGGAGCCATTGATTGTGCAAAAACTAGCTATCAAACTTGGGATTCGAATGAATTGCTGCCGGATTTTGACCGGAAAAATCCGCCGGAAAGGCTTTCAAAAAGTCGCGTTATAGACTACTACCTAATACGGCCGTCTTAGCAGCGGTGCACCCTTCTCCTTTGCGGGCCTACGCGGTGGCCACGGACTGACTTGTGGTGGAATATGCGGTGGCCACGGACTGAATTAAAGCAGCAGCAAGTGGGACTCTGAGTGTCTGACGTCCATGGTTGTCACTAATACGGCCGTCTTAGCAGCGGTGCACCCTTCTCCTTTGCGGGCCCTACGCGGTGGCCACCGACTCACTTGCGGGCACTACGCGGTGGCCACGGACTGAATTAAAGCAGCATCAAGTGGGACTCTGAGTGTCTGATGTCCATGGTTGGCACTAATACGGCTGTCTTAGCAGCGGTGCACCCTTCTCCTTTGCGGGCCCTACGCGGTGGCCACGGACTGACTTGTGGTGGAATACGCGGTGGCCACGGACTGACTTGTGGTGGAATACACTGTAGGACCATTTGCAAGGTTCGTTTTCTTGTCCTTTCGTCTAGATGATAATTGCATGGAAACTTAGGTAAAGTATGACACCTAACAGTTGTATAGTATGGCCCACTAACACAGATTTTGTGGAAGATTGACAATATGTCAGAGGAAATATTTATAGTGGTAGGGATCGCCTTATGTTCACACCTTCCAAAATTACCACTGCAGTCAAAATTTTGGCATGAATGACGTGGAAGATGGAAGAAAGCATCAAATTGGTCCAGTCTCTATAAAGTTTGCGGTCTCATTTTCTTTATCCAAAAGAATTTGAGTGCCAATATATGTGGTATATTTGCCTATAATTTCTTTATCCAAAAGAATTTGAGTGCCAATATATGTGGTATATTTGCCTATAATTATGCTAAGTTTGTGGACGATATTGACAAACATGAAATGACGGTGGGAAAAGGGGAGGTCCCTTCATGTGAAAGTTCAACCTTTCCTAGCTTGTGTTATAGAGTTATAATTTATAAATGTATTTTAAAAATTTTGAATTCATATTTTTAATTTAAAAAGATATTTGAACTAGTATTTTAATTTAAAAAGATATTTCAACTAATATTTTTAATTTAAAAAGATGGTTGACGACTTCAATGACTTAATTAGTTAAATTTTATTTTAAATATATATTTTAATAATAATTAATTTTTTTTATTAAATTTTGTTTATGTGTAAGTTGTAATTTATATATGAATTTCAAATTGTGTGTCATAACAAAAAAAAGTTTTATTACTCGTGGAAATTTTAAGCCTAGACATATCTCATCATACATATCTATATCTTTACTATGCATCTCTATTTTCTATTAAAAATGATTCATAATTTCTTAGCATATCTTTAAACCTTGAATTAGTGTAATATGCAAGGTGAGTTTAAATTGACAAATGTTGTTGGTGCAACATAACATTGGTTTTAGGAGTAAGAATAGTCTCAAAATGTGTAACGAAAGAAGATAGTTGATGTTGAAGAAGATAGTTACAAGTTGCAACCATGTACCACAAAAGGTTGTAGTGACCATAATGTACGATTTCCTTGGAAGGAAAAATGAAATAATTGAAATTCATGTTTGGAAGCACAATAAAATGGGAATATGGGCCAACCTTTAAAGTCATCTTAGAGGAGAGGTGATAATCATTTATTTCAAACTTAAATGCTTTCATTTTTTGCAATGATAATTGAGATTATTATTGGGTATGATTAGAATCTTCATGTTTTCCACTATATTCACTATCATGAGATTAATAATCTTAGCAATGAAATGTAAAAGAGGGCTCATCCACAAGTATTCAAGTCAATCATCCCACATGCCTCTACTCATTTTTTAGATTCATATTTATTTATGATCACTTATGCTTGTTGTTTAAGCACATGGATCTTCCTTTGAAAATCAACTAAACATATACCCCATCAAATCTTTCGAATATACTTCAATCAATAAGCTACCAGAGTTGTATAGATAAAATGGCAATAAGTTATGTTTTAAACTCTTCAACTATAATTCTTGCTATGCCCAAATCTTAGTCAAATTCCCTCATGATACAACACCTCACAACATTTTTGTGGTTCCAAAATTGAGAAATTCATGGTATATTTATATCCAATCTTCTAGCATTTCCAAAATATGAGACCTTCAATTACCAATATTTAGAAGCTCTTGTTCTAAGTACACATTTGTATTTTTTTTTCAACTAATAAAGTTTGCAAATAATTATGTTAGCACTTTTAATTAATAAACTTATATTGATTGTGACCAAGGAATTAAATATAAAGAAATGGGTGTTCAAACAACATTTGAAATGGGGATATGCAATGGGGTCAAGGTTGCGAGGAAAGGTAGAGGAAGGTTAAGGTTTGTTGTCTTTGGAATCTATTAGGAGCATTCATAATGTTGTCTCCCTCTACTAGGGAATTTATTTGTAAACTTTTGGTTATCATTCAACTAAGCTTTGCAAGCTAAAATTTGGGATTGATTTGTTTTTTCACCCTAAACCTAGCCTTCCAAACTTCATTTTCATGACCTTTGAATTAGCTATATTCACAAACTATTTATGTTAGTCACTATGCTTTCTCATTATTATATGTCTTCATTAAAAGTGATGATTATGATGGGTTGCCTAGTTCATTTCTTGTGCAGTTTTCCTCTTCTATGAGATCAAAGATACTAATAACTTTCATTATTTATGAGATCAAATATGTAGTAGTTGCTTGAAGGAAACTATATTTATATGAAATATATGAGCCTAGCATATGGACCATTGTAGTTCCGACTTTAACCATCCATCATTTTAAATACTACTTTCTAAAATATTTCCTTCAAGTCACAAACTCTTGGATTTTCCACCAATGAAAAGGATCTTCTCCACTATGATTCTAATGTAACATTCCTTTTTCTAATCCCTAAGTTTTGCAATGTAATTAAGGGATGATAATCTTGGAGAGCCAGCATGGATATATTGCCAAGATTGTTTGTTGTACATATTTTGATTAAATTATAAACTATTGAATTTGAAGAAGGAGAATCCTATATGAATCTTGATGTATGGAAGGATAGGCTACTTAGGAAGTCTGTAACTGAGATTGGGAAGTTTCCCATCTTCTCTAAATTTAACGTTATAACCCCTAATGTTCTTGTTGAACTACCAACTACCTATGGGGGAGAATGTGTTGGAGCCACCCGAGCATGGGCTACGTACCTCACAATAGAGTCTTGGTTGACTTCACATCCCAAGAAGGGGAACTTGGAACTTTCCTGTGTGAAGGAACACTTGTGGGTTCAAAACATGTTGATTTTTTAGTTAGTTGTTTTGAGTAGAGTTTCGAAGACTGTAAAAATTAGAGACAAAGACAGAAAACAAAACTTGAACTATTTTTGTGAACCTATAATCCTTGTGAACATGATAATCTAAGAACAATAATCTTGCAAACTTGTAAACATATGATTGGAAGTTGGACTAAAAATTGGAGGCTTGAAGTGTGTTAGTTGAGGAAACCAGAGAGAGAGCCTTTCATTCGAGTCGAATAGACCAAGAAGAACTCTACGATTTGGTTGTGTTTGTTCATGTCAAGCACTTGAAAGAGAAAGGGTTTTCAAGGAAACCATAGGAAGCGGTGAAGTGATTTGGGAGGATTCAAGATGTCTCAAAATAAATAGTCTGAAATCAAGATGAAAAGGTTTCCATGACAAGGAGTTCAATGATATATTTCCAACACAACTTGAACGAGCTTAAGCAAACTTCATATGAGAAAGTTATCATGTATTGAAGTTTTGCAAAAACATGCAAAAAAGAAAGGATAGAGGTGACATGTGGTAGTCCCAAAGGGTGACATGTGGTTTAAAATCTTTTCTTCATGGTCAAAATTCACTAATGCATTAAAGAAATAGTTTATCCTTTAGCATATTATCATGGAATGGAAAAAATTAAGACAAGGAAAAGGAAAAAGCATGCAAAGCTTTACTAAATAATTTAGGAAGAAGGCATTGGATTTAAATATTTCATTATATAATCTAGAAACTCTTTTAAAATATATCGATGTATTCCATAGTTACAATCACAATATTATTCTCTTATTTAATCCCACTAATTTGGATGAAGTATGTATCCAAGCTACTCATCTTGAGTCCAGGGGAAAGAATGTGCAAAGTGATTTCAAACAGAAGTAAAAATCCAAGTTTTTAGAAGTCAAATTCAAAGGAAAAGGGAAAGGCAAGAAGGTTTCTACAATGAAGAAAGAAGAGACAAATCCTACATGCTCTCATTGTAGAAAGGAAGGGTGTGATGAAGCTAATTTTTGGACATCATAAACTAAGGCCAAAAATGTTTAGAGGCAAAGGAGATCAAAATACTCTTGCCATAGTGCAACAAAATTTGGGATCTATTTCAAGGGATGAGGCTTATATTAGAACTATAGGAGTGCAAGGTAAAACATCTTCTCATGCTAGTTCTAATTCTTCTATTCCATCTCCTAGTCTTGAACGTAGAAGAAGTGAGTTTTTTCTCATAAGGGTGATAATTAAGCATATGAAAGTTGATAGTATTTTTTATGTTGGTTCCCAAGTAAATGTAATATCTAATGCAATTTTCAAGAAACTAGCATCAGAAACAACACCTCACAAGAAACCTTATCCTCTAAGTTGGGTACATGATGATGCAAAACTACAAGTAACCAAATAATGTAATATTAAATTTTCTATCACTTCAAAACTTGTTGATGAGGCTCAATTAGATGTGGTTCCTCTTCATGTTTGTGGAATTGTATTGGGAAGCCATTACTTGAATGAAATGAAAGCCATATTCTTTAGGGAGGAGAAAAAATATGACCTCACCAAAGACGGGGTTGAGTTTATTGTAAGAGCACATAGCATGAAGACTAAATTATCACTTGTTAGTGCAAGGAAAATGAAGAGGATAATAAATGCTAGAAATAAATATGTACTTATAATTGTGAAAACAAAAGATGTTGAACAATATACTTCTTTTAAGGGTTCTAATCCTTCTCATAAGGGTGAATTAGTTAATCTCATTTCTAACTATGATGAAAAATTCCATGAACCTGAAGTATTGCCTCCCAAGAGGGAGATTCAACATGAGATTCAACTGCAAGAAAGTTCCCTTGTTCCTAATGTTGGTATGTATAAGATGTCCATAATTGAGAATGTAGAGATAAAAAGTAAGTTCAAGAATTTCTTGAAAAGGGAATCATCATGCCTAGTTCCTCTCCACGTGGGTATCCTATTGTGATAGTACCAAATGTTGATTTTTAGGTTATCCTCTAAACTGATAATTACTTCTTATGATTCCAGTTAGGTTAATGTTTTCGTGTATTCCTTTATCATCATAAAGCAATTACACATAGGATATCAACAATAAAACAATATGCCAAAAGGATCATAAAGAGATAATTACACATGAACACAATCATTTACCCTAGGAAAACCCACATTGGGGAAAACCAAACAACCTTTTCCTTAGATAAATTCTTATTTTCAACAAGAGATACATCTATACATCCTATTCATTTACAAGGTCAAACTGACCATCAAATAAAATTGGTCAAACATAGTCCAACTCAATCCTAGTCAAGTCATCTTCCCACAAGATTCGGTATGATAAGGTATGCTTAGAATTATGCCTTCTTCCTTCCTCAGAATCCAATCCTTCCTTAGAATTTTGGTACAGATATTCATCTAACACAGAGGGCTACCACAAAGATTTAGTCTCATACAATAGAAATTCATCTAGCACAGAGGGATACCACAAATGTTTGTTCCTACACACTGGATATTTGTCTTGCATAAAGGGCTACCACAAAGATTTGGTTTTGTACAACAAAGGGAGAAATTCAATGTTCATCGTTCATCCTTCTTTATTTTCTCCTTCACATGGATTAATAGAAGATATTATGTCTTTTATGATCAAATCCAATTGGAGCTTGAGAAGAGGTCGAATATCTCTTATATATATAGATCCATTAGGCCAAATGGGTGCCTTTCTTAACAAAGCTGACTTGAACACTTTAAGGGGCCAATGTGACTAGGAGGAGGCTGAAATGGCTTCCTTTGGAGCCAAAAACTATATATTTAAAAATTCAAATTTTCTTCTTTTGAAAAGAGCATGAAGAACATGCTTTACAAAATTTTTCTTTACAAATACATCATGGAGAAAAAATAATAATTATGAAGACCAACCATAGTTACAAAATTCAAACCAAAGAAGGATGGTACATGGTGAATGTGTGTTGACTTTCATGTAATAAAAGAAGTCTCGGTAAAGAATTGATACCCTATTCCTTGTATCAATGATTTGTTAGGTTAGTTAAAATATGTTAATTATTGTACTAATTTATATTGTGAAATGGTTATCATCAGATTCAGGTTGCAGAAGGTGATGTTTGGATAACCACTTTCAAAACAAAGAAGGGTTTTTTTGAATGGTTAGTGATTCCTTTTGGGCTTTAAAATGCCCCAACATTATGCATATGATGAATGATGTTTTTTGACCATTCATTGATGACTTTGTAATTGTCTACTTAGATGACATCTTTTATTTACCAGAACTTGGGATAAACATGTCAAGCATGTTAGACAAGTATTATATACTTTAAAGGACAATTTGTATGTGAAAATGCGTGTTAAACATACATGGATTGTAAACATCGAATGTGAAAGATAAGCATTGCATTGCAGATATTATTGCCATGATATGCATTTTTGGTCCATTGATGTGACCCTTGGATTCATATTCCAAGTAGTCTCTTGGACTCTGGTGGCTGTTCACATTCCACACCAACCCATAGAGGATTATGTGTCCAACATTCCCCTATTAATCCGAAGGGGTATGTATGAGTCCAAAAAGAGAGTTGTAATACAAAATGTGCAAAAATATGGATGACAACACTAGGCTGAATGTTCTCTCTGAAATGTTGGTATGAGGAGGGTGGTTTAAGGATGACCGCCAACACTAGAACGCTTAGTCTAGTTCCCATAACTCTTCCAATTCTGGCAAGAAGCTGAAATATTTTGCAAGAGGAAGTGTCCCTAATGCTTTGGAGATGGAGACATTCAACCTAAAAAGGGGAGGTATACAACGCGTAGTGGTTTAAGGATGACCACCAACTCTGGAATGCTTAATGCAAATCATAGAACTCTTCCAAAACTAGCAAGAAGATCATGTATTGTGCTAGAGGAAGTGTCCCCAAATCTTTGAAGGGAAGTCTTAACCCGGCATAGATGGTTTAAGACTGACCACCAACTGAAGGCATGCTTAATGGAATATATGTCTCTGGTTACAACTCTGAATCTGGTATGGCGGGTTGTGGCCCAGGCTCGCTTGATGTGGCTTTGAAACTTGTAGATGGCCATCACTCCCCCCCTGTTAGATACAAGGTGAGAATATGAAGAGATCTCAACTGCAATACTTTTCAATATTCGAGAACAAATCCTGTTGTTTGAGGGAAATATCTTCTTGGTTGTTGAAGCCCATTTCCAAGAAGAAATCCATCCAAGATGAATCTTTGTTCTTGTAGGAGGCTTATTTTTGAAGCATATGTGTTAAGAATGAGTACGCTGACCATAATGCTTACATGGATGAAGATCAAAACAATGCTATTTCATATGGCCAACTCAAAAGGTGAACTATCATGAAGAAGTCCAACACTCTTAAATAGGATGGGCTTTGAGTAATATTGAATATGAAAGGAAACCTCCTTATCATATCCAAGTCCTCTTATGTTCTTGTTGTGGACAAGCTCTTCTCAAGATCTGAAGATTTTCTTGGGAAGTGCAGGCTGAATTTATACTTTGGCATGCAATTTCGCTGCTTCACTAGGTACGGGATATGAATCAACTTGCTACTTATTGGAGTCTATTTCAATGTTCTGAATAGAAACAGGTTCAGAATGATGACTCCACTATTGTAATTCTGCTTGCCAAAGTTGAGATTCAAGTTCCAAAAAAATTATTTTATCCTATGCATTTTGTAGACAACTCTGAATTTCTAAGAGAGAGCCTTTGTTGATTTGGATTGGGTCATAAACAGTAGATCGTATCATGGTTTTCAAGAACTCCAATACTTCACCAATTTGAGTCATTTTCTCCAATGTCAAACTTACACTTTAAAAAACTGATGACACCTATGGATCAATGAGGAAGGAGCAACACCCACTTACAATATCTAGTCACCCATTTTCTCCAAAGTTGATTTGAAATTTTCTTTAGGATGTTGATACATTTGATGAAGTTTTTGCACTTCTAGTCAATAGAGTCAGATTCGGTTGATGTTCCCTGTTATAATAGGGGAATATACAGACTTCTTTACTTCTAAGTATCATACAGTGAACTGTGGAATTATATTTCGTGGTCTTGAAAATCCTCTTCCTCCAAATTGGTAAGCGTACTTTCTTTTGAATAATGCTCATAGTGCATTGAATGTAAATAGTAAAATTGGTTCCAACGCAAATAGAAAAAACAACACAGTAATATATATGACCACAATACATTGAAATAATTAATATGACACGTTCTTCAAAACATTATTCAATGCTCATACACAACTCATGGTATTTGATTAAGGTTAATTCCATAGAATACCAGCGCACATAGGATTTCAACGCAAAGATACGATTAGTTTATAATGTAGCAATAAGCAAGATGTAGCTCATCATCCTAATTATAGGTATTTGAGGCCAATAATATGGATTTTTAGGACAAAAGAGATATTATAGGTAAGGGATTACTATGGAAAAATGGTAGCTAGAAATGTCAATGTTAGCAATCAACAATATGATTCTTCATCAAAGAGGAATACTCTTCTATAATGGCAGCTTCTCACTTAGGTATTCAAATAACATTATATTTTTTTTTGTATATCTTCTAAAATGGCATGACGCAAGAGAAATATTCCTCTTGCTTGTGATTCATTTGAGGCAAGATAACTTCAATCAGTTGCCTCGTAGCCATATCTAATATCCTTTTTTTTGTGAACGATCCTCCTTAAGGGTTCATTTAGAACATGTCACTCTTGATTTGACTGCTCAGAATCTGAGGGTGTTGTTGGTAGATTTTCTTCTACCTGAGCAAATTCACCATAACTTTCATCTTCCATCATGAATATTAGAATCAATAACAATAAAAAAAGTTGAGGAAGGAGGGGAAGACATTCTTGGATTGTTGTTGTCATCAAAATGAACAATTCAAAACCATAATGAAGATTAGGATCATTATAAATAGTAAAAATTGGGGGGGAAGACAATCATGGATTGTTGTTCTCATCAAAATGAACATCCCTTTGGAACAAAACTTTCTTAGAGGTAGGATATAAGAGCTAATAAGCCTTCATGTCCTCATAATAACTAATAAATATTAGTTTTTGAGTCTTCTTTTCCATGGATTTTTACTTCTCATAAGTAATCAATGCGTAAGCGAGACTACAAAATACTCGAAATTAAGAGACAACATGTTTTTCATGTGTCCAAGTTTCCACTAGATTTATATGTACAACTGCCTCATGAGGCATCTTGTTTTGAATATAATTGGCACAATTAATTGCTTTGGTTCAAAAGGAAGGTTCCATGTTCTGGGATTGAATCATGCAATTTTCCATCTTCTTAAGTATTGAACCCTTCCTTTTAGGAACACCATTTTGTTGAGGGGTGTAGGGAACAAAGTGTTGATGAAGGATGCCTTGTTCTCTAAAAAAATTTTGAATTTCCTTATTAACATATTGCTGCCCATTATCAATGTGTAGCTTCTTGATGGAGCATTATAATTGTTTCTCAATGAAATCTTTAAATGCCTTGAATTTTATGAAATACTTCACTCTTGTACTTGAGGAACTACACCCAAGAGTTGCATGAGAAGTCATCAATAATCGTTAGTGCATACTTAGCCCCTAAAAAACAAGGGATTATGACAAAGGGTAAACATGAATGAGATATATAAATATTATAATATATATATATATAATATAAAAAATATATAATAATAAATATAATAATATATATAATTATAAATATATATAATATATATATATCTATTGAAAATCCACCCCTATATGTGGAAAGTGCATTAGGGGTTACATTTCTTATACTTCACAAAATTCTAAAAAGGATAACAACCAACCTCCTCCCAATAAGAATGGGGGAAGGGGGGGTCTAAAAATAAAACTTCAAATTTTTATTCCTATTGCTTCATAGGATCCGGAGTAAATTTTAACAAATTTCTTGCACAAGAAAATGTAGAAACAAAGCATTTACATAAATTTCTAGAAGACGATCCACCATTAAACCCATGGGGTGCAAGACAAAGCCTTGGATCAAATTTATTTCTACTATGTTATTTCCTTCTTTTTGTTATTGATTGGGAATAATGTTTATTTTTAAATATATATGATTAGGAAGGGGAAGAATATGAGGGCCTCATCTTCTTCTTGGACACCTTACCAGCTTCTTCAACATTCATTGCAAGAGGAACCTTTGGAGAGGGTGCAAGACAAAGCTCGGGATCGAATTTATTTCTGCTATGTTATTTCCTTCTTTTTGTTATTGATTGGGATGAATGTTTATTTTTAAACACATATGATTAGGAAGGGGAAGAATAGGAGGGTGTTCTCAACACACTAGCTACTCGTGCACTGAGAATCTCTGATGAAAATTCCCTTGATAAAGTGAAAGCCCATCTCCTTAATTTTTTTTCAACAATGGCTATAGCAAGCACCAAGGTTTGAAAGCCTTCGTTAAAGCTAGCATAGGTCTGAAGGTCAAGAAAGACCCCAAAGATCGATTCTCAAGAGTTCATCTCCCCTTCATCCAAAGGACCACTGACAAGATTGTTAGAATCCTTAGGAAGCATAATTTTCCCTCAACCTTTAGACCCCTTAACACCATACGTAGTTCCCTAAGGTTTGTTAAAGACCCATCGACCCCAATGACATGAAAGGTGTTTATGTTATCCCTTTCTCCTGTGGGACCCCCTATGTGGGTGAAACGGAGCACTCCATTAATCAAAGGATTCATGAGCATGCCACCGGCATCAAACATGGGAGGACCTAGTCTTCAGCCTTGGCTGAACATGCAGAGAAGACTAAGCATCATAATGACGGTTGGAAGATTAGCAGTTGTTGGATCCCTGCCTTTCTCCCTAGCCTACCCCCCCTTCCCCCCTGGTTGGTTCCTTTTTGGCCTTTTTTATTTCTAGTTTTTTCTCCCTTGTCTTCGGGATTGTTTAATACCACATGTCCAAAAAAATCCATAACTCATCTCATATGACATTTATTGACTCAAGAGGTGCATTTTACAATAGAGTATAAGGGAGATGTATAATTGCTTCTATGGTCAACCTCAAGTTGACATGTGTCCATTTTAAAATAAAACTAAAAATGTTTTTTAATTAAAAAACAATATTAGATATATTGAAAAAAAAATGAATATGCATATTAACTAATTTGTGGGTTATTTAATAAACTTTTAGACCATGATACCTTTAATATTTAATTTAACTAATTATTTATATTCTATTTATCCAATAAATCTTCATAGAATTTACCCTTATTATATTACTTAGGTAGTTAGATATATAGTAGAAAATAAATAAATAAATAAATAAACTTATGACCATGTTAGCTAATTAACTAACTATTTATTAGTTTTATAATAGTCCTTTAATAATACATATCTTAGGGTAGTTTTAAAGTATTAAAGATGATATAAAAATATTTAGGTCTTAGGTTCTGTGTTTAAGTTCTTTAGAACATTTAATTAATTTGTTGGTTAAAAATAAAATAATAATGAATTGTTTTAACAATCTAAATATTTAATTAATAAATTAAATAATTTTTACTTCTTTTCATGTCTCTTGGTTTAGTCAAATGTAGTTGTTATGTCCTTTGTAGTTGTTTCCTTGGTTAAAAGTAGTCATTGAACATGCATCTCTCTATTTAACTTAGGGCCATGCTCTGATTCTTCATCTTGCGCTGACAATGAACCACACTTGTTGATTCGAAAAGCATCTCTCTATTTAACTTAGGGCCATGATCTGATTCTTCATCTTGTCATGCCAATAAACCACACTTATTGTTTCGAAAAACGTCAACAAATAAATTTCGATGTGATTATCACCAAAAACCATCTTAATAATAATAGAATCTTCAAATTAATATTTCTATACAAATTATATAACCCAATAAAAAATAAAAATAAAAAAATCACCATAGTCGTCCACTTAACAAAAATAGCCTAATAGACTATTCAAACTAATATTCAAAGACACGTGGAATGCTTTTTCAAGAGGCTCTCACAAAAAAGAAAACCACGAACAAAAACTTATTGGCTGGGAAATTATTTCATGCATTTGATAGGTTGAATAACCATGTTTTATCAAACATGAAATAAAACTGTACGCTGATTTAAAAAATGAATAATGCTATTATAATAATTCGATCACCAAGAGTCCCTGCAGTTACGGCACTAGGTTAATTTAAAAAATGAATAATGCTAATGTAATAATTCGATTAGTAAGAGTCCTTGCCGTTATGGCACGGATTTAACAAAATAATTTAAAAATAGTTTGCAAACATATTAATTTTTAAAGTATTAAATATGTGAAGTAGTAAATATGAATGATAAGTTTAATGAGTGTAACTAAAAAAAGAAAATTATGAATTAATGGATAAAAACAAAACAAAAAACAAAAAAAGTTATAAAAAAAATTAGTTAAATTAAGTATTATTAAATTTACATCCTAAAAAATATTAGAAATATTTTTAAACAAAATCTTAAATTTATAGTTATCAGAAAAATTTCGACGTAAATCACATATAGAAAGACATTTGTCCACGAGTTTTGAATCAACTAGTGTGATTCATCGTCAGGACAAGTTGAAGAAACAGATCCAGTCCAGCAAGTTAAATAGTCTGAGCAGAGATTTCAATGGCTAACAAAATAAACGGCTAATTTTTGACTTGAGGCCCTGATCAAATTTTTATAAATTAATTAATATTATATTACTCTTACAATTATATGATTAAATATTTGTTATTATATTTATAAAACTAAAATAATTAAGTAAAAATAAGTAAAATAGTAATTCTATTTTTAAAATTCATTATTATTTTAATTAAGTTATTATATCAAATATATATATATAAAAAGAGTATATATTACTTATTATAATAATTAACATTAAAATTATATAAATAAATACCAAACTGTTCAATTTCCTTCGTTCACTGCATTATTGAGCGTTGAGTCACCGACCATATATTCCTGCATCGTGTAGAAGATATGCTGACCAAAGATATGTGGGGCCCAATCTTTATGCAAAAGCAACTGCATCCAATAATCCGAAACATGATTTAATTTATTAAGCAATACAGGTGGCATCCACCCACATAAGAAGCAAGTGGGAGTGCTAATTTCCTTCATTCACTGCATTATTGAGAGTTGAGTCACCGACCATATATTCCTGGATCGTTTAGAAGATATGGTGACCACAGATATGTGGGGCCCAATCTTATGCAAAGGCAACTGCATCCACTAACCCCAGACATGATAAGTTAATTTATTAAGCAATACAGGTGGCATCCATCCACATAAGAAGCAAGTGGGAGTCGACGTCGATCGCTGTAAATTAAAGCAGCAGCAAGTGGGACTCTGAGTGTCTGACGTCCATGGTTGGCACTAATACGGAGTGTCTGACGTCCATGATTTGTATTTCGCTGAACGAACCAAGGATACTTTCGTTTTATTATTAAATTGTGAAGTCATGAAAGTTGCTGCAAATTTCCTTCCTTCACTGCATTAGTGAGGGTTGCCGCCGAGTCACCGACCATATATTCCTGGATCGTTTAGAAGATATGCTGACCACAGATATGTGGGGCCCAATCTTTATGCAAAAACAACTGCATCCTCTAACCCAAGACATGATAAGTTAATTTATTAAGCAATACAGGTGGCATCCATCCACATAAGAAGCAAGTGGGAGTCGACGTCCATCGCTGTAAATTAAAGCAGCAGCAAGTGGGACTCTGAGTGTCTGACGTCCATGGTTGGCACTAATACGGAGTGTCTGACGTCCATGATTTGTATTTCGCTGAACGAACCAAGGATACTTTCGTTTTATTATTAAATTGTGAAGTCATGAAAGTTGCTGCAAATTTCCTTCCTTCACTGCATTATTGAGGGTTGCCGCCGAGTCACCGACCATATATTCCTGGATCGTTTAGAAGATATGGTGACCACAGATATGTGGGGCCCAATCTTTATGCAAAAGCAACTGCATCCACCAACCCGAGACATGATTTGATTCTTGAGGTTGATAAGTTAATTTATTAAGCAATACAGGCGGTATCCGTCCACATAAGAAGCAAGTGGGAGTCGACGTGTCGACGTCCATCGCTGTGACGTCTTACAGTTGTACAGTATGGTCTACTAATATGAGATTCGGTGGAAGAGTATGGCTCACTAACATGAGATTCTGTGGAAGATTGATAATATGTTAAAAGAAATATTTATAGTGGTAGGGACCACCTTATGTTTATACTTTCTAAAGTCACCACTGCAGGCAAAAATTTGGCATGAATGACGTGGAAGATGGAAAGAAGCATCAAATTGGTGGTGTCTTTATAAAGTTAGCAGTTTCATTTTCTTTATATTGTATATTGGCCTATAATTATGCTAAATTTGTACGATGTTGACAAACATGAAACACTGAGAAAAGGGAGTCCCTTCATGTCAAATTTGAATCTTTCCTAGCTTGGGTTCAATTTATTATAGAGTTATAATTTATAAATGGCTTTTAAAAATTTTGAACTAATATTTTTAATTTAAAAAGATGATTCACTATTTCAATGACTTAATTAGTTAAATTTTATTTTATATATATTTTTAATAATAATTAATTTATTTTTATCAAATTTTGTTCATGCCTAAGTTGTAATTTATATATGAATTTTAAATTATATGTTATGCAATTTATATATGAATTTTAAATTATATGTCATAACAAGAAGCTTTATTATTTGTGGAAAATTTAAGCCTAAACATATCCCATCATACATATTTATATCTTTACTACGCATCCCTATTAAAAATGATTCATAATTTCTTAGCCCATCTTTAACCCTTGAATTAGTGTAATAGGCAAGGTGAGTTTAAATTGATGGATGTTGTTGGTGTAACATAACATTGGTTTTAGGAGTATGAATAGTCTCAAACCGCGAAAAGAAAGAAGATAGTTGATGTTGAAGAAGATAGTTACAAGTTGCAATCATGTACCACAAAAGGTTGTAGTGACCATAATGTAGGATTTCTTTGGAAGGAAAAACGAAAGAATTGAAAGTCCTATTTGGAAGCACAATAAAATGGGAATATGGGCCAACCTTTAAAGTAATCTTAGAGGAGAGGTGATAATCATTCATTTCAAATTTACATGCTTTCATTTTTTGAAATGATAATTGAGATTATTATTGGTTATGATTAGAATCTTCAGGTTTCTCATTATATTCAATGTCATGGGATTAATAATCTTAGCAATGAAATGTAAAAGAGGGTTCATCCATAATATTCAAGTTAATCATCCCATATACCTCTACTCATTTTTTAGATTCATATTTCTTTATGACCACTTATGCTTGTTGTTTAAGCACATGGATCTTCCTTTCAAAATAAACTAAACATAAATACCATCAAATCTTTCAAATCTACTTCAATCAATAAGCTACCAGCGTTGTATAGATAAAATACCAATAAGTTATGTTTTAAACTCTTCAACTATGACTTCTTGCTACGCCCAAATGTTAGTCAATTTCCCTCATGCTATAACACCTCACAACATTTATTTGATTCCAGAATCGAGCAATTCATGGTATATTTATATCTAATCTTCTAGCATTTCCCAAGTACAAGGCCTTCAATTACCAATATTTAGAAACCCTTGTTCTAAGTACACATTTGTATTATTTTTCAACTAATAAAGTTTGTAAATAACTATTTTAGCACTTTTAATTAATAAATTTATATTGATTATGAACAAGGAATTATATATAAAGCTCTATAACCATGATTTAAGGGTCTGGATAATATTTGGGTGTTCAAACAACATTGGAAATGGCGATATGCAGTGGGGTCGAGGTTGTGAAGAAAGGTAGAGGAAGTTTAAGGTTTATTGTCTTTGGAATCTATTAGGAACATTGATAATGTTGTCTCCCTCTACTAGGGAATTTATTTGTTTATCATACGACTCAGCTTTACAAGCTAACATTTGGGATTGATTTGTTTTTTCACCCTAAACCTAGACCTCCAAACTTCATTTTCATTACTTTGAATTAGTTATATTCACACACTATTGATGTTAGTCACTATGCTTTCTCATTATTATATTTCTTCATTAAAAGTGATGATTATGATGGGTTGTGTAGTTCATTTCTTTTGTAGTTTTCCTCTTCTATGAGATCACAAATACTAATAACTTTCATTATTTGTGAGATTAAATATATTAGTAGTTTCTTGAAGGAAACTCTATTTATATGAAACGTATGAGGCTACTATATGGACCATAGTAGTTTTGACTTCAACCATCCATCATTTTAAATACTACTTTCTAAAATATTTCCTTCAAGTCACAAACTCTAAGATTTGCACCCAATGAAAAGGATCTTCACCACTATGATTCTAATGTAACATTATTTTTTCTAATCCCCAAGTTTCGCAATGTAATTAAAGGATAATAATGTTGAAGAGATAATATGGATATATTGCCAAATTGTCTATTGTAAATATTTTGATTAAATTATAAACTATTAAATTTGAAAAAGAAGGAGAATCCTATATGAATCCTGATGTATGAAAGGATAGGTTACTTAGGAATTCATATTATCTTAAATTATATTATCTTTAAGAAATTATCTTAAATTATATTATCTTTTTAAAAGATATATTCATATTTTTTTTATCAAAATCATAAAATATAATAATATTTAATTCAATTGAAACCCACCTTTGAAATATAATGATAGAATATAATAATATATAATTCAATTGAAACTGTGCAGTAATTCAATTGAGACCCACCTTTGAAAATCGCAGTAAACTTTTCTTAAAAACTTAAAAAGGCTCCAGGGTAAGATAATTCAATTAAGGTCCACACTTTAAACAAGCCGGTGACACCATTATCCTTTTATTTTAGAATTAATGTTTTTCCATTATTAAAGCATACCGCGGCGTCCTGATTAGATGGAAACATTCCTTTCAAATAATTAAAGTAAAGAACCACCTTTGAAATTGAATAAAGTAAAGAAGCAGCTTTGAAATTGGAATAAAGTTTTAAGGCATTTTCTATTGCGCGTCAATTTCGCGCAATCCGGTTATTTAAAAAAAAATCAGCGGAATTTTATAAAAATCGTACAGTTATGAAATGTTTCAGGGCAACATGTAGGTAGGATGAGTGGTTCATCCTTCTCCTACTAGGACATCCTACCGATGCAGTCTGGGAGTCATGGGATGTACCTCTCATCTGGCCAATGAGTAGGGAAATGAGGATAGGGACCATAATACTATTTATGGACACATCGTGTACTACCGTACTCCCTATGATAGGATGACCAATATTGATCTAGGATCAATTGGAACTAACTTTAGGTCAGTAAGAGTGGTATGAGACACTCTCTTTTGATTGGAACTGACTTCAGGTCAGTAATAGTGGTATGACACACTCTCATTTGATTGTGACTAACTTCGGGTTAGTAGAGAATGGTATGATACATTCTCGATCACTTCTTCTTCTTAATAGTTCAGCAGTGCATAACAATGCATTAATGGCAGAGATAGTACACATTGGCAGATGGATTACCAAATGGAGTTCTCCCTAGTTGAGAGGGAGTGTTAAAATTAACAAATAGGGAAAAACTCCACATGGGTCATCTTATTTATGATAGTTGATATTTTTCTTGGATTTCTCTCTACGAGAGGTGTAGGATTGATCTAAAGATCATCCGATTCTGACATGTACAAATGAATTTATGAATTTATTTTGATTATGGTCAAATTGTTAATTCCGACCAACAAACTTATGTAGGCTCAGAAGCCCAATAGTGACGCCTATTCATCCTCAACATCACATATAAATAGAAGGTGACTTAGCCTCATTTGGACACACTCATCTTCACACTTCTCTCTCTCTCTCTCCTCATTAATTGGGTACAAATTTCTGGGCTTCTCTCTCTCCACACATATGAAATTTTAGGAGGTCGAAATTTCAGGAGAGCGAAATTTCAGGAGTTCGAAATTTCAGGAGAGTGACATTTCAAGAGGCCGAAATTTCAGGGGAGCGAAATTCCAAGAGGCCGAAATTTCAAGAGACTGAATTTCTAGACAGTTTGACCAAGCATTAACCTCCTTTGATTGCATTTTTGTGAGGGCTATCTCTACTTGGGCAGGCCGCATTTATGGGCACAAAAATCGAGGCTAAACGTTGATTGTTGACTAGCTTTGATTACAGCTAGGGCTGACCGCAGGTGGGCTGTTTGATCAAACTTTGACTAGGTTGAATTTGACAGTTTTGAAGGCTATTTTATCTTGTTGTTTGGAGGCTGAAGTTGACGTTGACCAATTTGTTGAGGTTTAAATTTGCCCTGTTGACCAGCGTTGACTTTTCTGGTTAGGGCTCTTTTGGTGTTGTTATAAATTATCATATTTGTAAATTGTATTATCTCTCTTTGCTGAAATATTGAAGACTAAAAGAAGATTTGATCAAGGGTTTCCCCACAATGTGGTTTGTCCTTGGTTGGTGCCACATCTTGTGTCCTCTTGTCTTGGCTTGTCTTCTACTATTTATGTTTATGTTCTATCTGCATTTTACTATTATGTTGATGTGATTACTAATCTGAATATTGATACTGGGCTAATAAAGAAATTGAAGTAAAATTGCTCTAAAGCATAGAACATACCATTGTTGCCTAAAATTAACATTATCTATATCCCACCCAATTCCTCCCTTCCTCCTCCCCATGCTATTGCTCAGAGCATGCAATCCAATAACATCTGCCTGCTAGTGACATACATCATCGTGACTCTAGCAAAATGATATGCATCGAAATTCTTTATTTAGTCCACTGCAAATAGACCCAATGCACCTTGATACCTCGAATCTCAAGTCTGATTGTATATGTTCCCATGTGATTTTCTTCTTGAGAAGCAAAACCATTGCTCGACTTTCCACCTGAACACATGACTGATTGGTTTTGATAAGTCACAATAATAATAACAATAATAACTATTTTCTATATTCCTTTGACAAGTACATTACATGATGACTCAAATAAATTAAATGAAGACTGAACCTAGTTACATTTTCCAACATCATGGTGTCTGCCCACACACTGTAGTTTTCTGCACCTGAAATTTTTTCTTTCAAAGCATTTGACACACCATGGATAAGGGATGTTGCCATTTGCACACAAATTTCACAATTTCAATCCTCTCAGTTGAACTCAACGCCAATTTAACTCCACTTTGTTACCAAAGGTTAGTTTTATACAAAGACATAACTGATAAAATCATAGCAAAATATAATAAAAATAATCAATCAAAATAATACATAACACACTAATGTTGGGTATTATATACTCTACAAGCACTTTGCATAACATAACTTGGATTCCATTGATAAAAACTATTTCCTAGGCATGCCCAACTTTCTCGGTCTCATCCTTAGCTCTCTAACATAGATCTTCTTTGGTCCCCAATCTGATAGATTCCAAATATCTTATTTCTCTAATACAATTTTGGGAGACAAAGTTAGCAGATCAAAAAACAGTTTGGTGCATGATTGTGAAAAATAACCTATAAAGGAACTAGAAGAAGATAGACAAGTGGAAAATCACATTAGTTCTTTGTGTCAGGTGAATCTTTATTGATCAATTTTCTCAACAAATGAAAAATTTAGAAAAAAAATCTCATATTTCAATAAGAATCATCGTTTCTAGATAAAAAAGATCTTTGAATGAGATTTGGCATATTGGTCCTTAGGTGCAACCCACTAGGGGAGACTCCAATTACAACGCTCTAGAGGAGACTCACATAACTTTACATATTTGGTCTAATTTACATAACTTAAGAGTTTCCTCACTTTCGACATCAAGTATATCTCTCATCAACTCTTTGCTGATGGCACAATTCTCCTTGGAGAAAATATGCAAACAAACGTTGTCCTTATAAAATAAGGATGAAATTTACTGATAAAAAATGCCACTATCTATGCTTGAAATCATCTCCATTTCTAGGAAGGAACCTTGCAAATCTAGGAGATCCATTTAAAGAAGGCTACGAGAGCTTTCAGATCTTTAGGAATGCCTATCCGGAACAAAGTAAAAATCACTGGGAAGCGTTAGTAGAGAAAAAAAGAGTCAAGGACTCAACCCTTACAAATAGATGGCTATACCTGGGAAGGATGCTCCATCTCTTGAATGCATCTTTCAGTGCATGCCTTATATTTGGTTGGAGAATCCTTGTACCTCTAAACATGTTCTTCAAGAGATAAGAAAGGTTATCAGAGAAGATGCCCCTTTTAAACTGTTGTAGAATTTAACATGAGTAAAAAATAATCCATCATGTAAGAACAACTAAGAATGTTTGGGAGTATAATGGACCATTTAGTATCTAATTGTACATGAGGGTAAAGCCTTGTGTTCTATTGGAGTTGAGGTTAGTAAGAAGGTACTTGAGAGTCTGACTTCCCCAAACACCACAAGTCGTGTTGAAGTGTAGTTCCATATAAGCTCTTTCATACACACATTATAATTCTAAGTGAGTCCTTGGAAACTAAATTTTGTAGAAGAATGATTACCTAAACAAAAATTTACGTTCAAGGCTTGGAGTTCAATGGTTCATATGATAAGATTCCATCTTGCTACATTCCCATAAAATATTTATTTGTGTTTTTTCTAATTGATATTTATAGACAGTCTTAAGAAGTACTTCATATTCCATAAAAGAATTATAGAGATGATTGAATCAGGTTGCAAGAAGTAATAGTTCATTCCATTGATCAAAAGAACAACTTCTTAAGGAGGCATGGAAAACTTTTGTGCTTAGAATTGGTGTGTGGGATCATCTTAGTAGCAGAGGTGCTTACATTCAATTTCTGATATTGGAGACTTTAACCAAACTAGATTCTGAATTGAAATCAAAGAATTATCACTATTCTATTTCTATGATTTGCTATTGTCATTTCTCATGTGTGCATTATATTTCCACATTGAAAACAATATGTTGTTTTGATTGTAATTCTTTGTGCTTCAAAATTTTTTCAAAGAAATATGCATTGATCTAATGACATGTAAAATTTTGCTAAAAAATACCTTAAAATCCCTCAACAGTAGAGAATTAGCATCATCCATTGGAAATTAACTTGATCTATTGATCATCATTGCAATCTACTCACTGTAGTAGTAGTATTCCATAATAATGAAAGCTAAGGTGACGAATAAAATTTCCCAAGCTGTAAATAACTTTTTAGTGTGGGAGTAGGAAAATATCTGAACTAGTCCTTATTTCATGCTTTACATTGAATTGTTGAATGACCTCAAAATCATACCTTTAAAAAAGTTGAACTCTAGCTAGCCGCAGTTGTGTGATATAAGTTACAAACCATTAGTAGCTAAGGTGTTCCCCTTAACATCATTTCCCTTGTTTGGTCTACTAGAAGCAGTCTCTCCACTATTTGCAAGACCAAAGCTTGTTTTAGCTCAAGCTTGCTGAGTTGATGAAAAGGAAGTCCTGAATGGCCCTGCAAGAGAGACCTCGAAGTTCCTACTTGTCCCTCTACCACTACCATTGACATTAGTTACTTCGTCGATAGGAAATATAATGACATCACCACCACTAGAAGCTTCCCGTTAATTTGGGGCAATACTACTAGTACCGACCATGATATTGTCACAACCCATTTCATGCCCTGAGGATTCATTATTACTATTGTTATTTGATGTTCCCAAAATACCCCGTGAAGAAAACCCATCAATATCTCCACCTTGCCCATCTGACGTGCTGCCAGAATTCCAAACCCAAAGAGAGCTTTTCCCGCGGGAGCGAGCCTGCGCATACTCCATGTCATCTATGGGCATCTCATATCGAGAAACTGAACAATGATTATGTTGTTCAAGCCATGGAAGGATGCAAACATAATGGTACATGTTTTTATAGGGCATCTGCCTTCGGTTCCCACTTCAAATTCATCCTTCCATACTGCACACTTTGTAGAATCCGTAAAAAGACTTCGGTGCCCACTTCAAATTAATCCTTCCATACTGGACACTGTGTAGAATCCGTAAAAAGAAGATCTTAGGTAATTTCAATGGTGGGAATAGGACCTGTGGAAGCTTTGGAGGTGAGAGGGCATATAACATAATTATAAGGTTTTAAGAATTTAAAAAATATTTAACTTTTAATATATTATGTTATAGCCGAGAGGGCATATAATATAATTATAAGCTTTTAAGAATTTAAAAAATATTTAACTTTTAATTTATTATGTTATGATAATATATTTTAAATGAGATTGGATATGATACCATACTATAGATGAAATTGGATTAGAGTTATTGTATTTTTGTAGAAATAAATATTGTAAAATACGTATAAATTTTACTTTTAAATATTAATGGTATTTTTTTTTAACTAGGTAATCCAATAGGTGATTTAGAGATTTAAGTACTTAAAAGAAATGCATATTTTTAAAATAAATTGTGTAAAATCTTTTAACATAAAGAATTATTTTTTAATAATAAAAAATTATGATATTTTTTTGTTATATTTTTTTGTTATATTTTTGAGTTTGTTAGAAATTTTTTAAAGAGTTGTATAATGTTTGTGGATGATTGTTGTTTTTCATAGTTTTACATAATTTTTTTCTCCTATTCCATTATTCTTATCGTGCTAAATCCATAATTTGTTGGAGTAATAATTTGGACCTTGGTCAAACTAGTAACTACTACTATAACAACAAGATTATATCCAACAACCAATAAACTAGATATACCAAGAATTTATCCGATAGGCATGAGCAAGTCTCCCAATAGTCCTCAACAACAAAACTTAGTTGATAACAATGGCAATCATGAGAATCAGACAGATGTCATGGGTACATCAGGACAAATGTCAAATGGATATGAAAAGGGTATTAGACAATGCTTAGCCTAACCAATTTAAAAAAGGGACACCTTTGGTGTAATTAAGGTTTTTCATATATAATGGATTAAATTAGGGAGGGGAGATTATGGTATTTAACCAATTATTTTTAATTAAAATTTATAAGTAATGTAAATAGAAGTAAATTATCTAAAATAATTAGTGGTAATTTATGTCCATGGGGCATATAATAGATGATGACATGACATATTGTTAAGGAATTTCGTGGTGTTAAAGTCACTGATTTGAAACTTCGTGGTTAAAAATATGGTCATGTTAAGGGCAGGTGTGGTCCAACCAGGTGATCATGTCGTGTTGCAAAAGGAGATGTTGGCCCACTCCCATTTTCGATAATTTGTTAACCTTTGAATTTAATTCCTTAAGAATGTGATAAAATTATATAATCCTAATAAAGATTCTAATAAGCTCCATAATTCTAATCATCCTCTGATCCAATAAAGAAGTGTATAAGGATGTATAACCTTTCATCCACTCTATAAAAGCCTTTGAATCCCCTATCACTTGTAAGTTTAGATTGTTGAAGTGTCACAATTAAAATGACTAACATAAACAACTAATTCATATTATTGTAGTTCCTGTTAGGTAGTCATATTTTTGTTCCTAGACTAATTTAGTCATTCACGTTAGTCATTTTTCAATAGTATTACTTATTAGCTAGTCATATATTTTGACTCGAGACTAAATTAGTCATTTATGTTAGTAATTTTTAGTAGGGTCTCTTAATATTTCTATTTCTTGGTTGTATTTCACTTGAAAAAATTGTGGTAACTAACTTTTTTAGTCACTTAGTCACTAATTTCACCATTTTCTACTAGTGTAAGGACTATGAGGGTAGCACTGAAGAAGGGAAAGATGAAGAATATCCTCCAAGTCAATATTTCAAAAGCACAGATGATCATAGTGTGGATAACATTCCTCATAATGATGATGGAAATTCTTATACAAAAGATGATCCAATGATGGAGATGTTTCTAGGAAATATTGTATTGAGGAGGAGGAGCAGACCTTTCATATCAATCCAAGATGTTCTAGTTATACAAGGGGTAGAGCATAATATTTAACGAGAAGAATTTCTATCGATGCTCTTATTTCAAGTGAATGTTGTAAAAAAGATTGCTTGAAACATATGGATTTCAAGTTTTCATTAGAGAAAAGGAAGAGATATTTGTCAATGAATAAAAACATGCAAAATTCATATTTAGTGGGGTGCATGCAATCTACTTTGTCATGTTATGATTATCATATTGGGTCTTTATTTATCTGTATAAAGGTTTTCAAAATGTTTCATTTAATGGGTAATTTTCCTTTGTCAAGAATCCAAGAAAATTTGGAAAAGGATCCCACATTTTATTCAAAAGTACGTCATAAACGATAGTTTGGGCCATTATCAAATATTGCAATGTCATGGATGAAAGGTTCATTTTTAAAGCATGGAGAGTGTATGCCAAATAGAGAGACAATACATATTCCAGATAATTTCTCAAGATGAGATATCTACAACTTATACAAAGAATATGCAGAAGGTGCTGAAGGACATGGTCGATTTATTACATATCAATATTTTGTGAAGATATGGAAGAAATAATTCAACAATGTCTGTATTCCTAAGAAGACAAGGATGGGGATTTGCAATACATTTGCTTCTCTTAAATAGAAAAGGGATAAATGTGAACGGTCAGAATGAGGTAAGCATTCATAACTTTAAATTTTAAAATTGTATAGTCATCAACTATGAAAACATTTCTTAATGACTTTCTTTTATGTTGCGTAGATTCCATTATCAAAGAACTGCAAGAGCATCATGAACAACAAACAAGTATTAGGAAAAAGTTGTACAAGAATCAAAAGAAGTGTTATGATAATCCAAATAAATATTTGGGTTTGATAATTTATGGTATGGACCAGAAGAAAACACTTCTACCACATTTTGTTCGCACACCCAAAAATTTACAGGAGGAAAATTTTATTTAGTATCCCTTGGTCGGTTGTATGGTCTTCAATGGGAAAATGTTTCCAAGGGTATACTTCACATCTCCAAATATTTATAATGATGAAAATTTGATAATAACCATATTTCATGATGTGCTTTCTCATTGGTCTGGTAATCTTCATGAAGTTTTGCATCTACAATTGGACAACACTTGTCGTGAAAACAAAAATCAGATTGTTTTTGGATATCTAAACATGCTTTTTGAATTGAGAATTTTACAGAAGATAAAGGTTGGTTTCCTTCTTATTGGGCACACTTATGACCATATTGATCAGATGTTCAGTCGTTTTTAAGTCACATTGACGAGAAAGGAAGTTGTGAGCTTACCATCATTAATTGAATGTATTAAGAAATCATACATGCCAGACCTATTTTTGATGTGTTGGAAGAAACTATTGACATGCAAAGGTTTATTCTAGGATCGCATGGTGAGGAGAAATGCATTGAACAACTTAATGACAATAGCTTCCAACATTAATTTCGTATCAAAAAAATTGATAGGAAAACACTAATATGGGGCAAGAAGTATTCAACTACTATAGAATGGGCGTCGTCATCAGGTTTGGCATTTTTGAAGTTCATTCCAGATCATCCAATATTTTCAGCAAATATATTATTATTACAATCAGTTGTTGAAGTTCATAATGCACACAAGTAGAATAGAGATATAAATTATTTTGATTGCCTATAAGAAATTAAAAAATGTATTAGATATACATATGAGTACTTTGATATTGTTGATTCGGTTTGGTGGTAGTCTTTTTTCAATAATCAAAGTGATATCATTTCAATAACAACAAATGAAGATATACCTTTGAAAAATCCATTTATTTGGCCACGAAATGTGTAAAATGAACATGAGAAAAAAAACATTGTTGAACAATAATAATCTCAAGGTATTATTAATTCTTCACAGGTAGAGGAAAGAGAAATGTATATTGGTTCTAAAAGATCTCGTGCACAACGTGAAGACCTTTACAGGGGTTCAATATCGGATATTAAGGAGGGTTGCATGATTGCAGTGCTAGTAGATGGATATCCCAATGGCTATCCATTCTGGGTTGCTAAGGTTATAAAGGTCATTAGTGAAAATGAAGATGTTGTAGGTGTTGAAGTACATTGGTATGCCACAAATATACACCCATTCAATGGTGTGTGTAAGCCAAATATGGTAGTTCATAAAAAAATTAGCAGAAAGAGAAAAAAAAAAAGGGTACAAATATAAATCGTCGCCGCATAGACCTCTTAAAATTGGAGGATGTGGACATACTTGTTTATGACTTCAATTTAACAAAGAGAGGAACTCTTCGCTTCAAGATGTTAGAGATTCTAAAGAGGATGTTACCAAAAGTTGAGATGGGAGTTTGCTGAAACCAGTTGTAGATCCAGAAGAATTTTGAAACCTAAAATGGTGGGCATGCATGTGGACTCAGATGGGGCACTAGTTTATGAAAGAGAAGAATATGGAACATCTTCATCTACATCTACTCATTCATCTGAAGATGTGAATTCTGATGGTGTGCAAGAAAATATAAGTGATTTTGAATAATTGTCTAAGAAAGTTTGTATAACTGATGTTTGCATCGTATCTTGAAATAAAAAAAATTGATTTCCATATGGTGTTAAATGAAGTTATGAGTCATTTTTATGTTTGTTGGATTATATGTTTTATTTATGATGATTTTTATTGTTTGCAACAACAACTTAGAGATATAATTTATGTTTCATTCAATCTACAAGTAATGACATTTTGATTAATTTAGTCATGTAATTTATTCATAATGTCATGGTTTTTTAATTTTATGGTTGAAAATTTTCAATTTTTTTTTGTACCTTTAATGTCATGGTTGAAAAAAATTAGAATTTTAGCGATCTTTAATGTCATGTTATTATATGTTTAAAATGGATGAAAACTGATAGAATTTTAATGTGTTTCAGATCACATTATTTTATCTTTATCGTCATTGCTAAAAAATGTTGAAATTATACCTAGGAAAGAAAAATGTTATTCTACCAAAAACATTAGTGTGTTTTTCCTCAAAAACAACTATTTTTTGCACACAAAAAATCAGTTTTACTGCCATTTTTTAATATGTTGAAAATTAACCCAAAATTAACCCTAAAAAAAACATCTTTCCAGTATACACATTTTTCGTTTTTAGCACTATTTTTCATGTTTTTTTGGGGTTTTTTAGCTTCTTGTTTTGAGTTTATAGTTCCTGTTTCAAAGTTTACATTTTTGATAATTGTTTGACACATATTGCACAGTTACTTTCAAGAATTGGCTGCTTATGTTTTTGTCAATTCATGGTGTAGTATCTATCATATGTATGGACTAAATTATTTGATCAGTGGCTGACAAGTTCATTTACTCTGGACAAAGCCATTGCCTTTATCAATGTGTGCATACAGCATTGAAAAGACAATAAACGATTGATTCTTTTTTAGTTTAGGTTTGACCTCTAAAAATTTTAAACTTCCTAAAAGATACTAAAAGAATGGTAGCCTATAGTATTCAATTTATTGATATGTTTAAATTATTTATGATTATAACATACATATTATTTTGATTTGTTTATGTTTTGAATTACATTACTCACTAGATTGAATGCAACCCCTACAGTTCATTAGGAGTCAGATTGCTCTCTTCAAACCAACTCTGCACAAAATGAAGAAATGCATAACATAATGTTATGTTAATGACAAAACAATTACCAAAATATTTTCAAGTTCATGCATGAGAATGCACAATAAATTACCAAGTACAATGCATCATTATGAAAGTATAATTCATCGGTTTCTTAATATTGGTAGATGATAAATCACCATACCATTGTTGGACTCCTGTAGTAGGATTTACAAATATAATGCCAAGTTCGTCGAAATTACCAGTTTCATTGTTAATGTTAGATTCATAAATATAGATTATCTAGTCTAATGCCGAGATCATGGTGGATATCTTACCAAGTGCCTAATTCAGAATCATGACATTCAATCTAATGATATAGCATTGCAGTAATTACCCCATCTTGTGCAAAATCTTATGCAAGAAGAGCCATGGTTGATACTCATGGGGTGCAGATATAGATCCTCACATTGCATATTCATCACCAAATATAAATTTTGTTGACTTAAGTTTGATAACCACCCCACCTAAATTGAAACCCATAAGCAGATGCATAGGAGGAAAAACACCCATAGAATAAGCACCCAGGGTTGGTTGTTCAAGGACATCTAGATTTACCTTAAAATTTTATTAACTGTCAAGCAAGTGTGTTGCATGCAATAGGGATTCCTAATAGGCATGTAAGTGTACTGCATGCAATAGGTTCCTTAACATCTAAAGGGTGGGATTCTCCATTGTAGAGACAATGGGGGCCCGCTATAAAATAAATCCCCTAAATTTAAGTGCTCTCCATCTCAATTTTCCACCGATGAACCCAGTTCCATTGCGGGTTCAATCATAGGAAATTTAAGAGGTTATTTTTCAAATTAAAAATGGCAGATTTGAGGTCGTGCATTAGGCAAGTTTCGAGGTCTAAAATGGGCCTCTTAAGAAAAATGTACAACCAAAATAAATTTTATAAGAACCAATAGGATTCAAGCTGATGATGTGAACCATGAGGGATGATTCACCCTTTTTAGAGTAAAAAAGTAAAAATAATAAAACTACATTTTCAACTCGTATTTTCAACTTATCTCCCTAAGGTTTTACTCAAATTTCGAGTTGGAGTACTCATTGGATGCAAAATTTAATTCCTCATCCAAGGAGTACCCATGTTGCATACTTTCGATAGACCCTACTACATGGAAAATGAGAAATACATGAAAAAACGTGATTGCAATCATGTTTTTCATGTATTTCTCATTTTTCATGTAGTAGGGTTCATTGAAAGTATGAAACATGGGTACTCCTTGGATGAGGAATCAAAATTTTCATCCAAAGAGTGTTTCAGCTTGAAATTTGAGTAAACCCATAGGGAGATAAGTTGAAAATACGAGTTGAAATTATTTTTTTTTCCTTTTTTCCTCTAAAATTTGATGATGTAATCTAATCTTATTTTATTATTTCCACTATTATTTTGTAATTTCCTTAGGAGGCCCATTTTAGACCTTAAAATTCCCCTAATGAAATATCCAATTCTTCACTTTCTCTTTCCTTGGTCTCATGTATCTCATCTAGGTTTCTATCATGGTAGGACCAAAATCACAAATTTCCATGGATACGAGGGGGGTTAATGATCTCCATTCTGTTATGTTTCCATTTCATCATGAGACCATCAATCAATAGGATTTGTTAACACTATCATTCAACAGGATTTATCAACAAGTTCAAGGTAAAAAAACTCCTCCATCATTGGTGGTGAATGTTAAGTAGGGTCAGCTACAGGATAAACCTAGACTTCTACTCGGTTGCTAGTGTTATTTCCTCTGCCTCCACAAGCCACAAACTCTTCATAGTAGCATGGGATTCCACTTCTTATTAAGGCCACTTAAGGCTCACTCAACTTGGTCTGCACACATCTAATGGAAGGTAAACAGCCAAGTGAGCTATCGTAGTTAGCATATTGGTTACCCTTACTCGCTAAGGTTCGACGTTTAACCTCATACTACTACTCGGGGTTGAAGATCTATATCATATGTTAGTATATCAATGGGAATCATAGGTAATATAAAGGTAATGTAATTAAAGTTGGAAACCTCAAAGTATCGGGTGTTTATACAATATTCTTGTTAATGGAAGAAAGGAAATTGTTCGCTCAAATAGAGGAAGGTAAAACATCAATAATACATAGATGTTTCAACTTATAATGATTTCATTACTATTCTAAGAACCCTGAGGTAGTAGATATGATTTATAATTGATTACACACTTCCAACTTTAGAAGCACCAAAGTGTACATTAGCCAAGGACTTCTCAGAGCTTGCTTCCCCAAATTTTGGATTGAGTAGCAAGGAAGCAAAAGAAGATTTGGCGGGGCACCCATCCTCTATTTTATTAGGGATTTATCACTCGATATTTCTATCTTAATATAAGATAAAGATGACAACAAAAATAAGTAAAGACTATGCATATAATCTCCAAATACATTGTCTTTGTGTACATACTAAACAACAACCCTACACAGAGATATCGATTAAAACTAAATATCAAAATATCTCATCTTGAAATAGATATAAGACACAATTTTGCTATACATATGAAATATCTTCAAATTAAGGAAGGAGTTCATAAAATCACATATTTTTACTTCTGCATTGCATTATTTTGCTTAGATTTAGCATTATATTTTTTTCCATTGTTTCCTTTCTAATATATCATATCACACCAAGTTTTAGACAATATTAGTCCATTTTCATTCAGGTTAATATAACTTTCATGGCACGAGACTACATGACCGATTGTATAAATGATGCTACTTGAAAGAAACAAACAAACATTATAGCAAGAACTACTGACTACATGCAACACTTGTTAAAAATGTCATCATAAACATTACTAAAATTTACATTTTTATTAAAATTTAGTATTATTTTAAAATCATTTTATTGATTAAAAAAGACAAGTTAAAAAATTGTCATTACAAATATTTATGGATGTATGAAAGACATCCGAGATAATTGGAAAAATTGAAATATGATAATAGATAAAGACATTACCCTATCCAGTTATAAGAAACAAAAAATACATAATTATATTTACTTCATGTATCAATATGTGTTTACAACTTCTTTTACATTATCATTGTTATAAAATAATATAGAGATAAATAGTAAAATAAAATTAAGAATTAAAATATAAAAAACAAAAATATTATTGCAAATTTAATTTTGAAAATAATAAATTTATATAGGAAATGAAAACATTAATTATATAATTATAGTTAAAATTGATAGTTAAAACTTCTCATTCATATATATAAATAATTTAACGAACGTATTAACTATATACCTTTTATAAAATTATAATTAAGATTATTAGTTATATATAATTTATTATTAAAGTATTTATAAAACTAATAAAAAAATATTAAATCTTTTTAAATCAAAGGAAAGAATATTTAAATTTACTTTCCTTTAAAAGCAATGTTCACACAACTATTGATTTATAAATAAAATGGTAGAATTTAAATATTTTAATCTTTTCATACATGATTTATTTAAATAAAATTAAGTAAATTAAAAATGAAATGCGATAATTGAATTTAATTTCCTTAATATAAAAAATGATATAGATATAAAAGTTTATTTTGAATAATAAAGATTGATTAAAAATAAAGATGGAAAAATCATTACATTAAAATATAAAATTAGTTTAACAATGAAAATAATATCACTTGCTAATAAAAATATTAAAAATATAAACACATTTTCCTTAACATTAATATTTAGAGATAGAGATAAAAAAAAAAAAATATTATATATTTAAAAATTTCTATATTTTATAAAAAACATAAAATAAAGTAATTAACATACCACAAAATCTTTTTAATACTTAGATTTACTAAAAAAATATTATACATTTTATATTTAAAACTTTATGTGGGTGATAGCATGGAGTTGGGTCACATTTTTTTTTGTGAAATGAGGGTACATTTTGGTGAAAAAAAGGCGTTCAATTAAGCAATTTTTAAATGCTCGATCGAGTTGTTGAGACGCTTAAAAATAGTTCGTTCGAGCATTTAAACAAATTCTCGATCGAACCACTTTCTACCCTGAGTTAAAGGCTCCATCCAGCTATATTTCTTTCTACCCTGAGTTAAAGGCTCGATCCAGCTATATTTTTCGATCAAGCGCTTAAATTCAAAATTCAAATTGCTCAATCAAGCATGTAGTTAACCATGTATACGATTCAATCGAGAGTTTCCTTAATGCTCGATCGAGCAATTTGAATTTTGATATTAAGCGCTGAATCGAGCTCCTGTGTCCTAAAAATCATAGTTTCAACACCCCTTTTGTAGATTTCTCTGCAACCACATTTTTGTACCATAGTGGATTTAGGGCAATTTGTCTTTAAGTGGCAGAATCCATCATGTTGGATTTGTGAAATAATTCTCTATCCAATGGCATATGAATTTGACACTTTCCAATTCTTTTTTTTTCCAGAGAAAAAACAGTTCTTTTTATTATAGTTATAAAAAGAAACATTTAAGCGAGGGTTCACATCTTGTAACTCCAGAACAGCACATAGCCTGTTGAAAGCCGGAGGACAGAGTATCTAAAAAAAAAAACAAAGACAGGAACACGATGATACGCAGATCATCGATTTATAACTATCGCACAGACATTATGAAAACTGTGGACACAGTTTTTGGATCCGAGGACCCCTGTTTTGGAACTGATCAATTATAAATTTAATCAGGGGAGGCCACCCCCAAAATGGGAGAAAAAAGATCTCACACAACAAAAAAATTATGGTAAGAACTTCCGTGAGGAAGAGACAGAAGGATTTATACTACCGCAGCTGACAGATTGTATTGAGGCCCTGAGAAATATAACGCCCTCCCCGATATTTGGATCCTCCATATAAGGATCAGTAGCCCGAAAGATAAAAATGGGGATAAAACTAGAGACTGGAGACCTGTAGATACACCTGTTAAGAAGAAAGATCAAAGGGAGGCTGATGAGAAGAAAACGTTTGCCCCAGCCTTATCTCTTCGATGGCCCAGCTGCCCATATTTTGTTGAAGGCCTGCTTTTGATAGCTGATCTGCTGAAAGGTTCTTTTCCCTGTAAATATGGCATAAAGAGAAGATTGAAAAACGAGATTTTAATGACACAACATCGTCCAAAATAGTCTTCAGAAACTGGTGTTGACACACAGAAGACCCATTAACCCATTTGACTACGTTCTGAGAATCCCCAAATATCTGAATTTTCTGTATGTTTCTTTGAATTGACCAACACATCAGAAGACGAAGAGCAGATAGTTCGGCGAAATTGTTTGAGCCCTGTCCCAAACCCACAGAAGCCTGAATGGTATGATCTTTGTTGAAATGGATGCAGAAGCCAGCACCAGCTCTGTTTTGTTGTGCAGCCCCATCGAAAAAAGCCCAGGGGAAGCCTTCATTGATAATTAAGGGAGCATCTCGGCTTTTTTCGTTTTTCTTATCCGGGGGAGGAATGGAGGAGTAAATGGCCGCGCTGTTGGTGGCAACAGATAGAGAAGATATTTCCAAATCCTGAAAAATACACTTGTTTCTGGCAAGCCACAGACCCCAGAAAAATATAGGAGGAAGGTTTCTGAGATTTCCATCTGGATGCAAACTCCACCAATTTCTCCAAGCCTCATCCATCTGAAACGACCCCCATTGTTCTTTTATATTTAACAGGCCGATGAGTTCCCCCCAAGTTCTTAAGGAGACGGGGCACGCAGTGAAGAGATGATTTATCGATTCACCATCCAATTTACAGAGAGGGCAGCGACCAGGTCCTATGAAAAATCTGGATTGAAGATTGTCCCAGGTAGGGATTTTCTTCTTCAATATACACCATAAAAAGAACCTGGCTTTGAGCGGACATTTTAGCTTCCACATATTTTTAGCCCACCACTCCGGTTCCGCCCAGCCTTTCTTTTTCATAAGAAAAGAGTAGCCATCTTTGGGGGAGTACACACCAGTTTTCCCTTGGGCCCATAACAAAACATCCTGGTCATTATTAATCCTAACATTTGAACGATGAAGCTCTTCAACATAAGAGGCCCATTCATTATGCCATCTTATATTAAGACCAAGGTCCTCAGCATTTTTCCAAGGCTGGCCCCAGATAGAGTAAGGGCCAACTTTTTCCACCTGGTTAAGGGAGAAAATGCCTTTACTGCCCAGGTGTCTCAAGAGACCAGGTGAGAGAGCATATGATGCATTACATCCGACCCATGGGTCTTTCCCAATTCTGACATTTTTCCCATCGCCCACTTTCCATGCCAGGCCTTCTTCGATCACAGAGAAAGCCGCCACCGTTGCCTTCCATATGACAGAAGACTGCTTCGACACCTTTTCCTGGCTGCGGATCCAATCTTCCAGGGGAACTGGATCAATATACTTCCGTTTAGTCACCTTTGTCCAAAGGTTCTCCGTCGAGATGAGTCTCCAACCAGACTTAGCAGCCAAAGAAGTACTGAATTCAGGAAGCCTTTTGATTCCCCAACCTCCCCATTCTTTTGGCCTGGCGATCTTATCCCAAGCCACCCAAGGAAGATTTGATTTGTCATTCGATCCAGCCCATAAAAATCTGCAGCAAAGTCTTCTAATTTTCTCCAAAACACCTTTAGGGATCCAGGTAAGGGCAGCCCAATAGACCGGAATAGCTAATAAAACAGATTTTATAAGGGTCACTCTTCCTGCTCTAGACAACCATCTAAAACTCCAGTGGGATATTCTAGCTTCCAGCTTTGCTATAATCCAGTTCCAATCCACTTTTTTGTAAGAATCCGGTTTTAGCCAGAATCCCAAGTATTTAAAGGGAGAGTCCAAAGGTTGGGACTGATAAGGGAAAAGATTTGACATTCTAGAGCGTTCTCTCCTATTAAGCCCTGACACAATAACTTGAGATTTTCTCAGGTTTATTTGCATACCCGTGGCTTTCATAAAAAGATCAAAAATGATTTTATACTCCTCCATTTCGGAGAGAGATCCGTTTGTGAATATCAGAATGTCATCAACAAAAAGTAAGTGAGTAATATAAAGATTTATAGCAACCTCAATACCTTTGATCGTGGCAGACCGTCTGGCTTTATGGATCAATCTGCTGAAGCCTTCCACCACCAAAAGAAAAAGGAGGGGAGATAGTGGACATCCTTGTCTGAGGCCTCTTTGGCTGTTGAAGAAGGGAGAGGCAGCACCATTGATCAGGACAGCAAAGCTAACATTCGAAATACAGCCCATTATCCAACTAACAAAAGAATATTTGAATCCCAGGTGTGTGAGCAGCATCCGAAGGTACAACCAATTGATACGATCATAGGCCTTTGAAAGGTCAATCTTTAGGATCGACCCCTTCAACTTCTTCTGTTTGATACTGTGGAGAACTTCTTGGGCTACCCCGATAGCCTCGTGTATTTTCCTTCCTTCCAAAAAACCAAATTGTTCCATAGAGATGTTTTTGGAAAGAATGGGAACGAGCCTAGAAGCTATCACTTTTGCAATTATTTTATAAATGCAATTACATAGTGATATAGGCCTGAAGTCTTCGAAAGACTCCGGCACATCTTTCTTTGGTATAAGTGCAATGAAAGTTGAATTAAAAGGTCTATAAATTTCTCCTTTCAATCTAGATTCTTCCACAACATCAGTGATTTCAGATCCAATCATATCAAAGAAATGAAGAAAAAGCTCAATAGTCCACCCATCTGGACCGGGACTTTTATCCTTCCCCATATTTTTCATAGCATATTCAACTTCGTCCTTAGAAACAGGGATTGACAGATCCTCATCTTCATCCTCCTCAAAGAAACTAGGAAAACATTGAGCAGTCCGCAGAATTTCACCTATGGTGGCCTCACCTGTATCAGAATAAAGGTTCTGGAAATGCCGCTGTCCCAAGCCCGAGAGATCAGAGAAAGTATTTACTGCCCTACCTGCTTCATCTTTTAGGCTCCAAATGGTGTTTGCTGATTTCCTTCCTCTTGCATAGTTGTGGAAGAAACTTGTATTTTCATCTCCTGACTTAAGCCATAACGCCCTACTTTTGAGTCTCCATTCCTCTTCCTTTGCCAGGAGAATCTGGTTTTGGGATTTTTCCAGAGAAAGGATACGGTCCTTAGATGCCTGAGTAGCGTAGCCATCTGCATCCACGCTTTCCAAAACCTTCAACTCTTCCCTGATTTTTATCAGGTCTTCGTTTTGATGCCGCTGCCTATCTTTTGCCCATGATATGGTGGCTTTCTTGAGCCTTTTCAGATTTTCCATAAACATAAAACCCTTGCTCTCATTGGCATTCTGTGCCGGATGAATCCATGTCGACTTGAAAAGATTAGCGAAAGAAGAATCTTGGAGCCATGAAGGGTTAAATTTAAAAGGAGCTGGTGGCTTTGGAGGGGGAAAAGAAAGGTCCAGAAAAATAGGAAAATGATCAGAGTTCTCAACCTCCTCAACCCATTGACGAAAGAGGGGGACATTTTGGATAAGACCCTCAGAAAGTAGGAAACGGTCCAGTCTCTTTGCGATCCTATCCTCCCCAGAACGTCTGTTCCTCCATGTAGGCTTTAGCTTGGTCGGGGAGGGATCAGTTAATTTTTTATCAATGAAGGCTTGTGTGAAGAAATCCGTAAGAGGATCCTCCCTGGCCGAGGGACCCCAAGCTTCCGCTCTGCCTAAAGAGAAATTTAAATCACCACCCAACACCAGCAGTGGGGTGTTCATCACCGATTTGGCAAGCAGATCCGACCAGAAGGTCTCCCTACCTTGACAAGGCCCATAAATATTTACTATTAGGAGAGGGAATGGGAAGTCTGGAGAGGTGACTTCCATACCCATAGCTTGCTTCAACCCCCAACTATTTGTAACTTTGATTCTTCCCTGTTTAAAGCCAATGGCGAGTCCCCCTGAGTGGCCAGATGAGTCAATTGCAAAAAAGGACCATCCAGGAAGAAGAGAGGACAAGCACGCTTCCACCTCCGAGCCTTTCCCCAACATCTCTTGGAGGAAAAGGATATCAGATTTTGAATTAGATAGCCACTCTCTTAGCGCCAGTTTCTTGGGCTTACTGGCCAAGCCTCTGCAATTCCATGAGGAGAAAATCATTTCTTAACTTGCTCAGGGGTCTGCACTGCTCTAAGTGCCCCAAGAATAGAAACTTGCTTTCCGTCCGCTACATCCAGCTTTGCTTTTAATTTTGCTTTGGATATGTCAGATTTTCTTCCCCTTTTACCCCGAGTAACACCCTGGGTAGATTTCCGATCGAGGCCTCCAAAGGCTACGTTCTGATCGGCCTTGTTCCCCAAGGACCTGAGGTTGTATGGACAGGGAGTCTTTTGAGCACAGGGCGAAAGGGGAGGCCAGTGCTTGTCGCAGTTCAAATCTGGTGGATGCAGATTTTCAGGACGAGGCTCCATGCCAGATTGTGGCTCCAAAACCACGATATCACTCGACATAATTTCCTTTGCAGAGACAGGTAAATGAGGGGAAACCGTAATGGATTCTTTGACATTTACAAAAGCTTGAGAAATGAAATTAGAAAGTGGATTTGACTTAGCCGAAACCTCCGATGCAGAAGAGTTTTGATCTTGTGAAGGGTGCTGATTGGTTTCCGTCCCAGCGCCGTCGAGCGGGGGATTATCTGTAGGAGCTTCCTTATTCGCCCGAGAATCTACATCAAAATCCTTTATTCAGAAATCTCCAGGATTAAGTCCCGCCTCTGTCTGATGTGGCCTTACCTCCTTCTCTGGCTCGGATTGAGATTGGAAATTCCTTTTGTTCTTGAGAACAGGGGACCTCCAGAGCCGACTTCGCCTCCTGAGCATAGGGCATTTCTTGGCTAGATGCCCATATTCATGGCAAATATGGCATCGGAACGGCAAATGCTCATAATCTAATAATTGCTCAAAAATGAAATCCTTATACTGTAGATTAATAGTTTTCCGCAAGCCTTTGCTCAGGTCGATATATGCCAAGATTCGGGTTGTCGCCTTTATTTTCGACTCCTTAAACGACATATCAGCCTCCAGGAATGATCCCAGCTTATTTCCAATGGACTTGAAAACAGCCTCCGTCCAAAGGAAGATCGGGAGACCAGGGGCCCGCACCCAAACTGGAAAGACCTGAGTATTTTCCTTCATGGCGTCAAAAAGAGGAGTCCAGCGCTTCAACAGAACTGGAATATGCCCATGAACCAGTTTTTACCCAACACCCAGTTTGCTGCATCCTTATCTTCAAACCGGAGAGTGAACCATCCTTTAACGAGACATTGGGCCTCAAAATGAAGGGGAGATGGGTTTGAAAAATGATCTTCCCCCCATGACTGTAGAAACGCTGGAGATAATTTCTTTCCCCGAGCTCGGCCAGCTACAGTGCAGTCAGCGACCTCCAGTGTTTCATCAATCGACACTTCCATTCCCAGAACCAGGTTTCCCCCCGGATCTAGAGACCCAATGGCCCTTTGGGATTTTCTTTTATCTCCCTTACTTCTAAAAACATCTTCATGAACCTTAGTATCCCCGGGAGAGTCCGACCAATCTACCTCATCCTGAGGCGATTCCTCTGAATGCACAGCCTGTTGGAATAAGGGACGCTTTGTAGAGGGATCTCCGACATGTAATTTCTCAGAGCAAAAACCCCTTGAAGGAACTTCAGACACCCCTCGGGCTTCTTCATTGAGTCCATGACTCCCCTTGCATCTCTGTTGGCGCTGTGCTTCAGGGAGAAACTGGTTTCTTGAGAGCGAAGCCCTGGAGAAATGAGAGGAGCCCCCAGTAGGAAACTCCTTCCCAGCACCCAATGAGCGGCCCAAAAATTCAGATCCTTCCAGTCCGATGGAAGAGAGATTCCCGCAGACCACTGACTTGCCTTTGAACGTCGAAGACAACCCGCCTGTTAAACGCCCTTCCGTCTCATCGAACACTACACTTTGCTCTTTAACAACCTGCTTTGAAGCCGATACATTCTCAGCTGCAGGGTTCCCATCGAGATGCAAGAAAGGGGGCAACACCTCCACTGAATGAGAAGTCGGTTCAAAAAAAATTTTGCCGCCAAAATACAGGTCTACGTTTTTTTCGGTGGTTTCTTTGCCCCACATGGACAAAATATCCTCCAATGACGGGTCTAGGTCCACCAACTCCTCCGGATTAACCATGGTTGGTGAGCACCTGGGGAGGAAAACGACAACAGAGACTGCAGACAGTTCCCCGACGCCCTCAAAACCACAAGACTGAGCCTCGTCGAAACAAAAAACAGGAACCCCAAGGCGAAAACCGACAGTGAGAAACAGGGGAAACAACCCTGCAAACCAGTTGACCTGCCACAAGAAAGACCTCCAGCTGTCCACAAAAATGCAGGGATATATAATAGCACCTCTGGGAACACCACCAGAAACGCTGGAAAGGCGTTTACTGTCGTTTGACGCAGCCTGTGCGGGGGCTCACCCGAAACCCGCGCATCCATATCCACGAAGATCGCCCATTAGCCCCTCTGGTTCATCGTCGTTTCTGCTCACGGGAGCTTCCCACCTTGCTCACTTACCTCGTCACAATCTCTTTTCCATCCCTTCTCAACACTTTCCAATTCATATGATATTTTTCATCTAATTTCTTTTAAACATAACACTTGAAATTTTTTTTAGACAGTTTCAAAGGGATTGAATAAAAATTCATTAACATAAAATATACACAACTAAAAAATTTCAAAAAGTACCACTATTTTAGTTTACGAGTCCTTAAAAAAGAATACTCATGGTTTTTCAATTTTTTTAAAGAGTTGAAATAAATCGTAGGTGAAGACATGTGTCTCCAAAATGTAATTTAAATATTACTTGGTAACTTCTAAAAATAATAAAAATTATAATTTTGCATAAAAACTAAATTTTTAATAATAAGAAATTTGTTTTCTCCACGTAGATCATGTTCATATATATATATAATATATAACTATATATAATATATATATATATAATATATTATATATATATATATATATATATATAATTACACGTTTTAGACTAAGTTATGCTACGTGAACCCTCACATACCTCTTATGTTTTGTGAAAATTTGCAAGGACATATATTGCATTTAATGGAAATTGAGAGATTATAAGACTATTTTTTTTGCAAAAACTATCATTAGGAAAAACTTGAAATTTCATGGCCACATTTTGCCCAAAAGTGTAACGCATCTTCATGCAGTCAACCATATCCATAATTAAACATCGTTCACTAACATATACATCAAAAATAGACCACATACCAACATATACATCAATGATACACCACATATGAATATACAACAAAGATTCACCACATATATTGGTATATCTAATGAAAGGTGGAAATTCCTGGTGTGATTTCCTATGTAGGCAGTGAACATATACATCAATAACAAACCACATACCAACATATACATCAATGATACACCACATAGGACAAAGATTCACCACATATATTGGTATCATCTAATGAAAGCTGGAAATTTTGGGTGTGATTTTCTATGTAGGGAATCGATACACTCCAAAAAAGGGTTTTGGTTTTCTGGCTGCCACCATCCAATTCCATGCTTTCTTCCAGGTTATTAAAACAATAACCATTGCCCCAATTCCAATTACTACTCCTATCCCCAGTGCTATCATTGACATATTTTTTTCCACAATATGCAACCATCCTACTTTAACATTGCTTTTTGCACCAACACCTCCCATTGACCTTGCTGTAAGATTTCTGCCGGCTGTCAAAGGATACCCACATAAGCACTTGTTCCTTTGAAATGAAGTTACACAGAAAGTGGAAAATTGTGTTCCTCCTGGGATTGAGCCGCATAAGTTATTAGAAGAAAAATTCACAACGGCCAACATTGATAATTTAGAGAGCTCTTGAGGAATTCCTCAAGTGAAATTATTATTGCTCAAATCCAATTGCTCTAAAGTAGATATATTACTGAGAGACAGGAATTTTTCCTTGCAATTGGTTCCAAGATAAATTCAGCAACCTCAAACTACTCAAACTTCCTATATTTGTAGGAATTTCACCTGTAAAATTATTGTTAAACAAATCAAATATTGTATTGGTAACAAACTCATAAGATAAGTTATAATATCTTCCTTTTATGTCAATCTCCATATCAGAAACGACTATGTCGTTCGTATCAAACACCACGGAAGATACATTTATTGCATATCCTTGAAGTCTCTCAAGGTCAGGTGGTATCCCTCCACTGAATTTGTTACCAGATAAATCTAAAATATATAACTGAGTCAGATTTGTGATTCATTGGCCAATACCACCAGAAAACTCATTATAACCGAGGCTTAAAACTTTCAACTCGTGAAAAGATGCAAAGTACCCTGGTATCTCACCCATTAATCTGTTATTCCATAGATCCAGTAATACAAGTCTATTACAGTGAACAAAAGATGAACGCAAAGGCCCAGAAAAATTATTAGAATGGCCAGAGAAATATGACAATGAAACTGAAAGCCCTATGTCCAGATCTCTGTTAAACATGTTCTTTGACACATCAAGGCTATCTAATGAACCACAATTATGTAAGGCTAGCATTGGTCCTTCCAACTTGTTTTGTGATAAATCCACCGCATACAAATCTGTAAGACTATTAAAGATACTTCGAAGGATTTTTCCTGACAATTGATTATCATGCAGATCGAGATATTGTAGCTTAGTACAATTGCCCAGAGTTGGAGGAATCTGACCACTTAATGAGTTCTGATGTATATCTAGGTATTCCAACTCAGTTAGACGACCAAACTCTATTGCTATGGTACCTTTGAAGCTATTATTCTCAAGGTAGATTTCCGTTAACTTAGTACAATTGCCGAGAGTCGGAGGGATCTGACCACTTAATGAGCTGCTACTGAAGCGGAGACGTTCCAACTGAACTAGATGACCAAACTCTATGGGTATGCTCCCCATGAATTTGTTATAAGCAAGGTCGAGAGTTGATAGCTTAGTACAATTGGCAAGAGTTGGAGGGATGCGACCTTCTAGAGCTGGAAGATTGCTACCAAAGTCTGACTTGCCTTCTGAGTCTAACCATTGCAACTCTACCAGACGCCCAAACTCTGTTGGTATGGTACCTGTGAAGTTGTTCCATGAAAGGGAGAGAGTCGATAGCTTAGTACAATTGCCGAGGGTCGGAGGGATCTGACCACTTAATGAGCTGTTACTGAAGTCGAGATATTCCAACTGAAATAGACGACCAAACTCTATCGGTATGCTCCCCAGGAAATTTTTATAAAGAAGGTCGAGGGTTGATAGCTTAGTACAATTGGCAAGAGTTGGAGGGATGTGGCCACTCAAAGAGTTGTATCTCAAGTCAAGCAGTTCCAACTTTACTAGGCGACCAAATTCTGTTGGTATGGAACCTGTGAACCAGCTCTCTGTGAGGGAGAGGGTCGCTAGCTTAGTACAATTGCTGAGAATTGGAGGGATGTGGCCACTCAAACGGTTGTCTGACAAGTCAAGCTGTTCCAAGTTTACTAGATGACTAAACTCTATTGGTATGGTACCTGTGAAGTTGTTGTTGGCAAGGGCGATCCGTCAGAGGCTTGTACAATTAGACAGTGAAGTTGGAATAGATCCTGTAAGCATAGGTGTATATGAGAACATATAATCAAACCTCAAGTCAAGCACTCGTAGCCTTTTAAGATGTCCAAATTCAGGTGGAATTTCTCCTGCCAAACTATGTTGAGAAAGATTTAGAGTATGCAATAAGGAGAGGTTGCCGATAGACGACGAAAGAGTACCTGTGAGATTTAATCCAGGAAGGATTATGGCAACTACTCTTGGATTTTGATGTGTGCAGGCAATACCATACCAGGAGCATGCCTCTTCCCAGTTACCAATTGTCCAGTTGGAGAGCTTTCGAGAGGGATGTTTGATATTCTTCTTAAAAGACAAAAGGGCCTGCACGTCCATCCACAGCGAGGTTCGCCGACCTTCCTGCAGCATTTGACGTCCATTGGAAACAAAATCTTGAGAAGCAGAATGAGTGTGATGATCATACAGATGATCATCGTTTAAACCATCTTCAGGATGAATATGGGAATGGGAATAAGTGAGAAAGAAGCTTATAACCCATTTCGCTCCCTCAATCACACAGGCACTCAAACGTCCTTCAAAGCTCCTGAATTCTGCTCTCAGCTATGTAAATTCAGCGTGCTCTTATAGATAACAGAAAATTGTAAGGCGATAAGAAAGAAAAGACATATCACGGGAGAAGGCGAAATTGCGTCCGACACAAAGGGTAAGAAAGTCACGGTATTGCAGAGACGCGAAAGAAAAGACATAAAGGGCGTCACTGCGTCAGGCGATTCAAAAGAAAAGACATAAAGGGCCAAAGCGAAATCCCCGTATTGTGTCCGACACGGAGCGTAAGAAAGTCATCGTATTGCGAAGACACGAAATATGCCAAGATTGGCTAAGAAAAAGCGACACTTGACCATTATGTGGTTGTTATATATCAAACTAGTTGTACAATTTGAATTTTATAATTCTTAATTTACATAAAAGAAAATAATAACAATTATCTTTATCCAATTATCTTCCAGCCATCAGCAGCTGTTGGATCCCAGCCCTATCTTCCTAGCCTTCGCGGTCCCTTCTTGGTATGGTCTCAGTGTTTCTTGTTTCCTTTCCTTAAGAGTTGTTTCCTTTGGGTTTGTTGTTTTATTTGCTTGCGTTTCTCTTGATTTGATTTGTTCTTCTTTTAATTATCACCCTTATGGTTTTGATTTAGTCCCCTCTCTTTCCCTTTATATTCAAAGATTATTAAATTTGGCAACCTGGGAATATTTAGCATAATATATGATTAAAAATAATTGAACTATCCTTAGATTGTAAGGTAATTTTTTAACTTTTTATTAGCCTTATATTTTTAACATCCTAATGCTATAAATTCATGTATAATTAAAATATGCATTTTCATAACTAATCAATATTTCTTTTCATTTATTCATTTGATTAATTTTGATTTTTAGTTCTAAGTTAATTTAACTAACCTTAAGAAATAGTGTAAGATAAAAAATTAAAAAAAGTTTTAATAAATATAAATAGATATAATATTTTAATATCTAAACTTCAAGTAAAATATTATTAGAATGATTAGATATTGATAAATTTTAATATATATATTTAAATTGATATATTTATATATATATTATATATATATATAATATAAACATTAAATATAATATTATTAAAAAATTAGGTATGGCAAAATATATTAATTTATATATATATATATATATATAATTAATATTTTAAATAAATAAAAGGTTTAGTTTTGAAAACTAACCATTGATCTAATTCAAATTTTAGTTATATATATTATATATATATATATATATATATATATTTTTTTTTTTTTTTCTAATAATTTATATAAATAATTTAAAAACTATATATTAAATATGGTATTATATTAGGTATGGAAATATAATAATATATATATATATATATATATATATATATATATATATATATAGTATATATAAAATTGTTTTAATAATTTAAACATATAAATAGATTAAATTTAATATCTAACTTCTGATCTGGTTAATTTTTACCTAGTTTACTTAGCTCCAGAAGTATAATATTAATTATAAACAATATTAATATTAATTTAGTTAAAGGAGGTTTGACTGGGTCCTTATGTTGAAAAATAGCCGTTAGTCTTTTTAGCCGTTGGAGTCTCTGCTTGGACTATTTAACTCGCTATACTAGATCTGTATCTTCAACTTGTCCTGATGATGAACCACACTAGTTGGTTCGAAACGCGTCGACAAATGATCAATTATGTGATTTCGCCAAAAAGTTTCTAAACAAACTATTTCTATATAAAAAACAAAATATCAAATTTCTATTTTGAATTTGAAGAAAGAAAACAAATTACTCATCCGCTACCAACTACAAAATAAAAACAAAACACCAAACTTTTACTTTGAATTTGAAGAAAGAAGAGAAATCACTCATTTCTTACCAGCTACAAAATAAAACAAAATACCAAATTTTCACTTTGAATTTGAAGAAAGAAGAAATCAAGCATTTCCCACCAACTACAAAATAAAAACAAAATACCAAATTTTTATTTTGAATTTGAAGAAAAAAGACAAATCACTCTTTTCCTACCAACTATAAAATATTGCATTCAAGATTTTTTTAGAATGTTATACAAAGTAAATTTTATCATTAAAATGTGACATATACAAAACAAAAAATTCGAAAAAAGAAAATGAAAGCATTCACTTAGTAAGGGGAAGAGAGATGGTTGCATGTGGATTTCACGGTTAGGGTTACAGTGTTGAAAGGCTTGCGACCTTTGCATCACTCTCTATCGACACTCTAGTTAAAACCATGTAAGTTCATCAATGAGATTACTCTGACAACCCACTTGAAGGCGTTTCCATTTGGGCTTGCTGTAGTCTAACTAGACTACTTTTCTGCCCTGAAAATCATGGAAATTCCAACGATATTTTGATAAAATCCGATTGGGATTTTTGTAAATTCTTGTTACAACTGTCAAAATTCAAGGTTTTTGGTGCCCTAGAGGTTTTTGATGGTGCTAAATCCATTTCCACCATCAAAAACATGAGTCAAACATTGTTGGTGCAATATTTTTTGAAATTTTTCTGCCCAGATTCCGACGACTTTCAGTCATCCGGGAAATTCCTCTATCTCAGTAGACACTTCCTTTGGGCTTTATGACAAGGACCTTGCTCCATCCTATCTCATTCTCCCATCATCACAAGCTCCCCCCCTATCATCAGAAATAAAAGGTAAAACTTGGTCAACCACAAGATCAAAGGTAATCATGGCATAGCAAGTCTTGAGTGGAGGTCCATTACTAGTCATGATGGCTGGTGATTTTCCTGATGCTCCCTCTTCCATTTCTTCATCTGTACCACCTACCCAATCATCCTATCCACCTTCTGTTCCTCTAAGTGCAACTCCATCACCACGTTACCTACTAGACTTTCCAAATTTGGGATCCTTGTTTATGCATTTTGGGTTTCCTTCCTTGGACTTAACTGCTAGTCATTTTCCTTTCCAACTACTTACTAGTTTCTTAGACATCCTTATAACACTAGAAATGTTTAGTGGAGGTAGTTTGCAACCTAGGCCTCCTCATAAATGAATCCCTCTAGTCAGCCCCCAATAAACAAAGAAAAAAATGTGTTAAATGAAAGGTAGAGGAACTTGAATTGAGCCTTGAAAAGGGAATTCAACTAAATGTTATCTACATGTTGGAAAAATCAACATTGGTAGTATGGTTTTGTATCAAACCCGTGTTTATGGAAATTATGAGGAAATAAATAGAATATAACTTTTTCTAATTATTGCATTATGCCCCAAAATACAAGATCTTAGTTAAGGGTTGGATTGGCTAGATCATGACTTCTAAGGAAGATGTTTAGAAAATTTTATCCAGTTGATAGTTTTGGGGCACTCAAGCATTATTCACCAAACAATGGTCGATGAAATTTGATGCATAATTTGAAAAAAGTGACATTATTCCAATTTGAGTTTGACTTCGTAGACTACTCATTTTTTGGTTGAAGGATGTTTTAAAGGAGGTATGCAACACAATTGGGTTTTTTTTATGAATATGATCTCTATTTCTACCATAATGGATACATGGGGTTAGCTCACATTCTAGGCAACTTAAATATCAAGGTCAGACTCCTAGTCTCCATATCATTAGTATAGGGAACAACATACACCATCAGAGCCTCAATTATGAAGGAATCCCCTTCAAATGTGTGCATTGTCAAACACGTGGTCATCTTAGCAAGGGTTTCCCTTTTGGTAAATCCTCCAAAAACTAGGTTTGGAATGATTCACTCTTCTCTATGTATCTACCACAACATCCTACATGTCACGCCATAGTGGAAAACCCTAGGGAAAATTGAGCTCTTATAGTGGACACTACTTCGACATTAGATCCTCTTCTTTCTATTCAACTTAAGGTGTCATTGATCTAGGACAAGGAGCTCGATCATATTGTTCTGCAATATTCTACAAGGGTCTCACACTAGCTCATTAGTGTGTCTACTTCTTTAGTTCCTTGTTTGGAGGGCTAATCATCCTCACATATGCCAGGAGTCCCCTCCTTACATCTATCTACTATGTTTTATAGTTCTATTATGGATAGCACTTTAGTTTATGCATTTCTTCCTCCTCTAATTTCTAAGCTGATAAAACCTATTTTTGGTTTCACTTCACCATGTTTGGATCCCTTTTTCTTCATTCTCCCTTATTCTCCTTCACCTTATTCTTTTGATTACCTAGCCAACTGCTCACTCCTTTCCCTTGCCTCTTCTCCTCCTCCTCCTCAGGTTACCTCCCATCCCCCGCTATAATCGTCATTCCTCGAATCATCTTTCCTCTCCTAAATCTTTAGACTCCTTTGATGTCCTACCCTTAGACCAAGTAGGAGGTTTTGGGGTTTTTCCTAGTTCTTACTTATCGAAATCCATAATGGATAGGAAATTGTTCTTGCTAAAAGCTCAAACAAAGGAAATGGATGAAATTTAGTCTAGGAAAGAAATTACTATCTTAAGCGTGCTTAGAGCATCAGGCCTTGCTTCTAGTTTAAATGAAGGTACTCTCTCTAAATTATAGGGGTCTTACCAACCCCTCAAAAAAACAGGCTATCAAAAAACTCATTGAGTCTCTCTCCCCTTAGGTTCCTTTCCTCAAAGAGACTATGTTGAATGGAGACAAAGCTACACAGTTGTTAAAATTAGTCCTACTTGAGTGGGAATTCATAGCGTTGGATGCCATTGGCATGTGTAGGGATCTTTTTCAAGTTTACTAGCTCAATATATATGTCTTTTCACATCCTAGTTAGTTCGTTTGGGACTACTTCTATTCTTCTTTTCGATGGATCTCAGTAAATATTTCGTTGGTGTAAATATATATGGACCATATGTTGAGAGAAAAAACTTCTAGAAATATTTTTCTTCCCTTCCACTTTTTTATAAGGTTCGTGTGTTTATAGGTGCAAATTTGAATCTCACCTTGGGAAAATGTGAAATTTGGGGGCCTACAGTAAAATTGGACCCATTGCTTAATCTTTTCATCAACCTCTTTGAGGAAATGAAGGTTTGTAGTATCCTTCCTCGAAAATTGATGCCTTCCTAGACAAATAACAGTTCTGGATCTACCAAGACTGCAAAAAGGTTAGGCCATTATATTATGTCTAATTCTCTACTGGATATTAGCTTAAAAATTTGTTAGTGGACTTCGATATGGGGAGATTCAGATCATGTTCCCATTCTACTATAGATTGAACCTTTTTCAGAACACCTTCCCATTCCTTTTAAACTGAATGTGCACTGGCTTTAAGACCCTTCTTTGATAGGGTTATTAAAACAAAATTGGATTCCTTACAACTCTAATTTGCATAAATCCCTAACAATACAGTTCCAGAGGAACTTAAAAAATTCAAACGACATCATAACATCTTGGGAAAAAAGAAGGAGGGTGATTCAAAATACTTAGTGAATATAGAATCCTCACTAACCCTTCTCCATGAGTAGCACACCTTAGTGGAGCCTCCTCTAGAGCTTAAATAAAGGATCCAGAATATTGAATAAAAGAGGAAGATAATCATGTTGGATCAGAAGAGTGGAGGTTGAAAATTTGTTCCCTGTGGTTAGAAGCAAGTGATGAAAACAATAAGTACCTTCACTGGGTAGAAAATTGGTGATAAGGTATAAACACTATGTGGGGGATAACAAAAACCTGATTTATCACTAGCCACTTCATTTGTAGACATTGCTTTTGTGCTCCTATTTCAAGGACACATACAAAGAGGAAAATAGAGTATCTATTGAACAAATTTTGCTTGTAGCTTGTATTTTACCATGTTTCATTGATCGGGAAGGTAACGGCTCATTGTTGGAAGGAGTATCTAGGCTTGATGTAGTGCCCTTGATGAAATTATTTTGTATTAGACTTCTATGTTTTTATTTCATGAGAATGAATGATGGTCGTGAGGCTAATAGGTAAAGTTGAACATATTAATTATGATATATGTAAATATTTATTGTTATTAATAAAATTATGTTATTTTTACCTATTGTTATTTTGAGAATATAAGAGGATCCACCACGTGAGAAGTTGGGCTCTCAACTGTCAAGAAATTGTTAGAAATTAGTTGCAGTCCACAAAAGGATAGTTGACACAAAAAAAAGAAAAGTCATCCATCTTCGAGGGATGATATCTTACCACTAGAACTATCATGAGGGGAGAAAAATTTCATGCATTGAAGAATATTATTTGGAAAAATAATATTGTGGGAGAGAAAGGAAATCTAGAAAATGAGGTTCCAATGAGACAGAAAGAATGGACCTACACAAAACAAGGATTTTCAACCTAGATTTAGTAAGACATTATTATGGCTTGAGGAGTTAAAGTTGTGGAAGTTAATGCTTTGTTTCCTAATAGAGAATGGTTTTGGATATTAGGTAGAATTGCTGAAGAGAACAGTTCATCAATTGGGAGGAGCGTGGTAGCTCCTCTTATATTTTCAAAAATATGAATAAGTAACTAGGTTGTATGTTATGAATTGCTAAGATTTTGAGTTTTAATTTTTGCTTATGTTTCTATGTAGGAGATAGGAATGAATATAATGTTTTAATGAGTATAAGGTCTCGTGTTAAAAAGGGTTTAATTTTGTTAGATTTAACTCTGAAGAAATAGTTCTATATGTAAATGTTCTGGGAAAGGTTCTCCCAAATTTGATATTTGATCCTGTACAAAAACTACGAGTTAAATAGGATATTATTTTCAGATGTGTTTATACACACACACACACACACACACACTAGAAAAGGGCTATTAGGTTATCCCTCAACCAACAAGAAGTCACTGCCAAGTGACAAAATCCTTCAGAAAAAATAGAAGTTTAGAAACCCAGAAACCGGGAGTCATGTGCTCCATTTTCTATGTACAAGGATTGGTCATAAATATTGATATATATATAAACAAGGACTACAAAGTGTGCCAAAACCTAGAAGAATTATGTACAAAATTTAGAGAAGAAATTCGAGAAACATCTTATTCACAAATATGAAAGGAAGGGTTTGTATACATAAAATTGCATGGTACTTTTACAGGTAATTATTAGTATACATGGAAGGGTTATGTATACATAAAATTAGTATCAAATTGTACCCATTCTCACTCAATGTTTAATAAGTTACACTTTTAAAGTCATAGAAGACCTGAAGTAGGAATTTATGAAAAACCCACTTATACCTAAGGTAGAATAAAAGGAGAGGTGATCACTAAGACTTGCAAAAATTTATCCAACATTCTAACGAAGAATGTATAATCCTAAACTAGGTTTCGACCAAGTGTGGGCCTACAATCATCATATCGACAAGCCTAAACTACCCTTTTAAGAAAAGTAGTTTTCATATGATACCAAAATATAATTCTATGTTCTCCTAACCCCATGAACCATCTCAATGCAGAGTCTTTTAAATTTGTAGGAAATAACTCTAGTTTATCGGAATCATTTACATAGTTATAATTATGACATAAAATGTCAAATTCAAATAAAAAGGCATTAGGGTATTTTGTGGCCATACCTCAAAAATTGGGTAGGGATTAAGGAGATATGTTCTTCATATTGAAATATGGTGCCTCATCAAGGATGATAAATTTGAAATTGGTTTCACTCCCAACTTCTTCATTTATGTGCTCTTTTTCCATATTGCAAAATACGATATACTCAATGTTACTTGGTGATGGAGGTTATTCAACAATTGAATTTTGGTGGATGAGGAACTTGCCTTCAACTCATGTCTAAAAAACCAAAAACATGATTATAACTGACACTTACAACAATAATTTATTTGTTGTTTTGTATCAAATTAATTTTACAATTTAAATCTTATAATTCATTATTTATAGAAATTAAAATAGAAAGAATTATTTTTATATAAAAAACAAAATATGAAATTTTTACTTTGAATTTTAAGAAGGAAGACAAATCACTCATTTCCTACCAACTACAAGATAAAAACAAAATACCACATTTTTACTTTGAATTTGAAGAAAGAATATAAATCACTCATTTCCTACCAACTACAAAATAAAAACAAAATACCAAATTTTTACTTTGAATTTGAAGAAAGAAGACAAATCACGTATTTCCTGCCAACTACAAAATAAAAATGTTGAAAATGGCAAAAGAAATGCTAAAAATAGAAGTGCTAAAAATATTAGTTTGGGTATCAGTGCTGGATTGAGCAACAGGGAATGAAAAATGGAAGTGCAAAAAATAGAATTGTTATTTTTAGCAGTTCAGGATGGATTCCTATTTTAGTCAGTCCCTGAACTAAACATAGGAAGTAAAATTCGAATTTGAACTTAACAATTGTTTGAAAATAAATAAATTAATTCACCATGAGTTAATTAGTTGTGAAAAATCAAACATGAAGTCTATGTGAGGACATGCAACAATTTATTTATTAATTGAGGAATTTATCCATCAGTTAAAGAGATAAGGATGAGTTCTAGTTTGAGTAGTAATTAGTTGGTTCAGTTAACTGAGTCAAGTCCAGTTATATTTGATTTAAACAGTTTGTTTAAATTAAATAAGTTCAGTTAGTTAATGCATGCTAGCATATAACTGATGCACTTCAGATAACTGAAGATTCTCTCATGAATAACTCATGTATGTCAGTTCAGGCAGAGACCCAGTTTAGATCAAAGAAGGGACAATGTATTATCAGTTGGATGAATATTTTTCCTATAAAGGAAGCTCATCCATGAGAAGGATTCATCTCCTTTAGGACTGCGTGGTTGGATCAAAGGTTAGTGAGTGTGTGAAGAGGCCAATTCACACAAGTGGCTGCACTGGACCCCAATCAAAATTGCGCAAAGAAATAGGAGGCTTGGAGGGCAGACCAGAGGTTTTATAGAGGCCTTTGACTGTCTATGAGCAGCAGAGGTATTGCAGAGAGAGAAGGATAGCTTTTGAGCTGATTCTTTTTGTAATACTGGATATATTTCCACTTGTATGATAATACAAAGTTGGGGTTTTAGGCCGAGGCTTTCCCTGGGTAAATTCTTCTGTGTTATGTGTGATTGGTTCCTTCTTATCAGTTATATGTGTTCCTATTGATGTTGCTCATGTTTGATTAAGCTTCCGCTAAATTGTTTGTAGAAGTAGATCAAGTGTTTTTCTTTAGTACATTGCATTACCAGGTGATCTACAGTGGGAATTTCTACATGGTATCAGAGCACAGGTGATCAAGGAAGAACAGTATACAAGAAGGGAGAAGTTGAAGTTTATGGTTTCTGAATATTGAATTGAGTTCTTATCACATCTATTTCACCGATGGTGTTCAGTGGTTTGAGACTTGAATATGCCCTTGATGGCAGTTCGAATTATATAGCCTGGAAGGATCACATGGAGGCAATATTAGAAGATAACGGTCTAAAGGACTTCATTGAACAAAAATTCCAGAAGCCGACTGATGCTACTCAATTGGCGGAATGGAAAAAATGTGTGGCTAGAGCAAGGAGAATCCTCCTAGAGGGAGTTCGAGATCACACTGTCTCGAGCCTCCATGGGAAGGAGACTTCGTTTTCGATGTGGGAAACATTGAAAGATCTTTATCAGAATAACAGTGATTAGAGGAAGCTGGCACTGAAGGAAAAACTTTGAAAGATCAAGTGTGAAAAGGGTGACATGATCTCTATGTATCTGAACAAGCTCACCTCATGCAGGGATGAGCTTGGAAGTGTAGGGATCATGACAGCTGATGATGACATGGTGAGTCTTGCATTCCTCGGTCTTCTTAAGAGTTGGCATAGCTACCAGGACTCGGTTAATGGAAAAGAGAAACTACCAGATTGGGAACGACTTTGGTCGGATTTGATGGAGGAAGAGATAATAAGAAACACCAAAGATGGTTCTTCATCCATGGAGGAGGAAGAAAATTGTGCCTTAGCGAGTAAGGCAAAGAAGGGGAAGGAGAAGGTTTCTCTTTCTGAATCCAGTTCTTCCCATGGTGGGAAGAATTTTGACAAATCGAAAGTGCGATGCTTTCGTTGTCATGAGGTGGGCCATTTTGCAACAAATTGTCCACAGAGGAAATCCAAGAAGGGATTCGGGGAAGGATTTGAAGGTGAGGCACTTGCTTCACAGTTCGAGTTGGATTTCACACTCTTCGCATGCATGATTTCATCCATGGTGGGAAGTGGTTGGTTTCTTGACAGTGGAGCTTCTTTCCACATGATCAACGACAAGAGTTTGTTTAGTACTTTGGAGGAGAAAGATCTCCAGATACTCATAGCAATGGGTAATGATGAAAAGTATAGTGTCTCAGGTGTAGGCACGGTTATATTTCAGAGGGAGAATGGAGCTCGCATTACCTTGATCGATGTCAAGTATGTACCAAGACTGAAGATAAACTTGGTGTCGATCACGACGCTGGAAGACAGAGGCTATGATGTAGTCTTCAGTATGGGAAAGGTTTTCCTTAGACACATCATCACTAGACAGGTGAAGCAGATTGGCTCATGGGTCAAGAACCTATATGCTCTTGAGGTTCAAGATGCATGTAAAGCCTTGAGCAGCAAGGAAACTGATGGAGACTTGGTGGTTGAGAGGGAGAGTATATTACCTCTCAACATGCAATGCCAGAAGAAGTCTCAGACGATTGTGAAGGAGCCATGATTGGTGCAGCAGCTTCAGGAGGTTGTGGAGTAGCCACAACAGGGGAAGCTGAGTGGAGATCGAGTAGAGACATCTACTCATGCAGAGACCTCCAGCAGGGGGAA
>APFE031261168.1:0-18201 GCA_000404065.3 Pinus taeda
TTTTATTTTATTTATTTTTCCATTAATTATTTTTAATTATTTTTATTTTATTTCTATTAGTTATTTTATTTGTGAAATGATCTTGTCTCGATTAGGGTCTTCACTCGTTTTTATAATTTTTGACTCTCCTCCTTTAAAGTTTGACTTTGATTATTTATTTTAAATATTATTTCTCAAAAACTAGTTGTTTAATATAGCAGTTACTTATTAATATTTGTTTTTAATAAATTAGTAAACTAATATCACAATTTAAATATTATTTTTCAAACAAGCCGTTTATATATGGGCAATTACAATTATTTAATATTTTTAATAAATAAGAAAGCTAATATCATTATTTTAAGTGTATCTATTTTTTAGAAACTTGTAATATATTTGGAATTTTAATATATTAATAAATTAGTTTATAATTTAAATATTATTGTTCAAAATATATGCGCATTAACTTAAATTATGACTCTTCATTCTCTCTATTTAGAGGATTAAAGAACCCATTGGCCATCGGTCTGCCCTCCCTCATGTGGTCTTGAATGATGAAATCAAATCACTTGTTGGGTTGAAATTGTGTCGGCCAAAAAATTCTCTCATGTGATTTCTACTGAACGAAAGACTTTACTTAATTCATTATGAATCACAGAAGCTTGAATACGTAAACATTAATTTATATCTATCATAATTAATTAAATTAATAATCTACTTATACTAATTTATGTGGCATTGTATTTTTATCTTAATTTTATAAATAATGAGTTTTATGTTATTTAATATTGCATAGTGATCTTAACTTTACAATTAATGTTTTTTTAATGCTTTCTATTTTACGAAATGTAATATTTTATGTTTTTTAAAATTTAATATGCAATTTGTTGATTTTATATATAATTATTATTTTATTTTAATAAATAATATGTGTGTGTGTGAATTATGCATATTATAAATAATTTGAAAATTAACATTGAAAGAATAAAAAATTATTAGATAATTAGGATAGGTGTGTTTATTCTGGATTTCAACCATGGTCCAACATTGCATTGTGACAAAGATTGTTTGCATATGAAAACTAATCATGGTCAACTACGGTGCAATGTCACATTGTGATAAAGATTGTTTCAATATGAAAATCAACCATGGCCAACAACGATAATTATAGGGTTTACAATATTTATCTTAGGGTTTATATAACTTGGGATTATAATATTAATTCCTTGAATGTAATATTATTCAGTTGGATTTATAATCCATTGTGTTTATAATTATTGTGGGTTTCTAACATTAATCCTCGTGTTTAATATAAATCCCTTAAGTTTAAGTAATTAACACTAATAAATACAAACTAAACAATATTTTGTATTTTATAATAATATAATAAAAATAATAAATTATTATTGTCAATTTAAATTAATTATATAAAATTAATAACATTATTTAATAATATATATTATATATATATATATATATATATATATATTATATTATATATATAATTTATTTATTTTATTTATTTTATTATATATAAACTAATAATTGTAAATATTAAATTAATAACAATAATATAATATTAATAATACAATGATAATTAGTCCATAAAATTAAATTATTTAAAATGATTTATATATAATAATTTTATAACATTATAAATAACTATTACTAATAAATTATTAGTTATTGGAGAATAATAATAAATAATAATAGTTTTTTTTTTAATATTATTATTTTTTATTATATATTATTTATAATATGAATAATAATTTTTTGATTAATATTAAATTTGTACCATTAACATGTCTCTACATTTTCCAACCACATTTTCTAATGTGGTTGGGTTTATAATATTAACAATCCAAATGGTTTATTAATCCCTTGAGTTTATAATATTAATAATCATGTGGTTTATCAATCTCTAGGGGTTAAAATAACGATCCCTTTGGTTTAAAATATTAATTTCGAGGTTTATAAATCCCTTATGTTTTTAATAGTCATCCCTTGGGTTTTTTTATCAATTAGGGTTATAGTATTTATCTCTTGGGTTTACTAATTCCTTGGGTTCATTCATCACTTGGGTTTATAATCTTTATCCTTTGGATTTATAATATTAAACCCTTGTGTTTATCATTCCCTTCAATTTATAATATTAATAATTCCTTGGGTTTATAATTTAATCCCTTGGGTTTATAATATTAATAATCCTTTGGGTTTATTATCCCTTCATTTTAAAATATTAATTCCTAGGGTTTATTAATTCCTTTGTTTGTTAACATTTTCCCTTGGGTTGGTTGATCTCTTAGGTTTATAATCTTTATCCCTTGATTTTACTATTGCGTTGGGTTTATGATATTAATAATTTCATGGGTTTATTAATCCCTTAGGTCTAAAATGTTAATTGATAGGTTTTATTAATCCTATATTTTTTTTAATATTGATATCTTAGGTTTGTTGATCCTTTAGATTTATAATATTTATCCCTTGGGTTTAGTAATTCATTGGGTTTATAATATTAAACCCTTGGGTTTATTAGTTGCTCAAATTTATAATAATAATAATTCCTTTGGTTTATAAATAAAAAATAATATGGCTATTATTATTTATAGAATTATTAATATTGATAAATAGTTATCCTTTAACATAATACACCTGGTGAGTGATGAAAATATGCCAATATCAAGCATATTGGTAGATATTGTTATACATGCTTTTCAAATATGCCTATAAGCCTATATTATACCAATGTAGTCTTGTGCTAGTTATATATAAAATTATAAAAACATATATCATGGCTATGCCAGTGAGAGAAGACATGTCAACTAATTTATGAAGATAGCCATGCGAATGATCCAATGGACATGTCAATCGTTACAAAAGTCTTCAATTTTCCAAGGAAATCTCTCTCCTCTATTAACGTTGGCCCCGTTTGACTTCTCTTGAAGTTGGTTCAACAAGGGCTGAACTGGAGGTCTGCGCAATTTTTTATGAACTTATCCTTATTTCTTGGTTTGAGTGTGTTTAAGAGGATCTTTTCTCTTTTGTAAATTAAAGTACAAGGAAAATTGCGGAAGAATCATCCTCTCAAATCATATCACCCTCGTATAACGAAATGATTGTTCCATCTGTGATAGATTTAGACTTTGTGGGAGTCAAATTCTCTCCTATTGATCACAATCTCACCACAATACTATTTCATAAGAAAAGTTCCACTCTTTACCTCCCCAAATTAAAGTTTGACACCAACACAAAGTTAATCCTGAGATATTTGATTGCATTTGAAGCTTTCGCAGCTCCTGGTATGCTTGTGTTCAAGTGGTATGCAAATTTCATGAATGGCATGATCAACAGAGTAGAAGATGTGAAATTTTTGAGAGACAACGAAATTATTTGTAACCATCTCCTGAGTGACAGAGAGGTTGCGAACCTATGGAACAACTTGGGTAAGTGCGTTAGTGTCACAAATGTTGAATATTTAGACAAATTTATAAGTGATTTAAATAAATATTATGGTAAAAAATGGAAAGTTGTTGTAGTGGAGTTAGTGAAAGTTGTTGTACGAGCAAAAATCTCGCTAACTGTTTGTATTAAATAGTAAAGACTATCCTGTAGAATTGCCATCTTCATTATTTTTTCTTATTCTATCTCTTGGCTGTGGATTTGTGCGTCACCCACAATCCTCCTTTGTTAGGATTGAGCAAATTGTGTCTATATCATAGTTATCAAGTTCGAGTTCGAATTCGATTCCATACAGAAAAATTCAATTGCTTAGAATTTAATACGAATAAAATTCGGAAGTATACCGCTTAATAATATTCAAATATATTATTTTTTTCAATATTTTAAAAGATAATAAACAAAATTATGACATTGAAAATCTCAAAAACTCCTTAAAATCTGTTTCAAGTATAACTTTACATTTGAAATGACAAGTTGTAAGAATTTGTATATTTATCCAGACACCCACCTACATTATAAACCAAATTTTCAATCAAATTTCACATTATAATGAATCATATAATTTCCACATTACCCAAACCAAACTAAACACTAATTTATAAAAATTAATAAAAATGTTGTTATTTTGTTTAATACTAAATGTCAAGCTTTATAATTTTATACTTACTAAAATCCCAACTAAGAAAGTCCATTTTTTTTAATTTCCTTACCTAAGATATTTCCATTTAAATTTAAGAATTTCACATGTTATACAGAGCTTGAGTGGGCCCAATGGTAAAGAGCACGTTTCCTCGTAGGAGGTCACAGGGTCAAAACTAGAGTGGGGTAGAGTATGTATGCCTTCATAGACATAGTAGTCAAATCATTGCATGGAGGTGGGTACATTGTTTCACAAACAAGGGGGTATCATACACCAATGTGGTGTCTGGTTTGGTAGTGATCTTAAAATTGGATAATAATAATAATAAAATACTTTTAGCACGTGTTCTTACTTTGTATTACAAATTCTCATTCTCCAAGTAACTAATTTTATAAGAATTATATATATCATATAGATTACCCACAGATTTCATTAAAACATACTAAAGAAATTTTTCATACAAAATCTCATTGTATTAAAAAACATCCTCTTTATTTGATCCAAATTTTAACTGGAACACAACAAATTACAAATATAGCCATAAATACAGAGATGAAGTATGCTTACAAACAAATTAGAAATAAGACTAGCTCGAGCAATGGTAGCTTATCTCTGAGAAGAGATGTGGCGGCTACATGCCTCTGAATTGTGTTACAATGAGGCTGAGAGGCCTATATATTATTGAGAAACAATGGAAAACCCTAAACATCCAAAGACCTAACCCTAAGAGATGAAGCGCCAATACTTTGGGCCTCATTTGAGCAAATTGGTACATTAATTTCCCAGGGTCATAAATTTGGCATACGATCTTCATTTGATGCTCACAATACCTCATTAGAAAGATATTTGAGGAATAAAACTTTTGAGTGGCCCAACATTGTTCTATGACCAATGTTGGCCCCCATTTCCCCAAAAAAGTCTTTAGAGCCTCAAAACGGCTCCGGAAGTTCATTACCCGAAAAAATGCCAAAAGTAGTAAATTGTGCTACAAATAAGGAAACTGAAAAACTGAAAGAAACAATGGTGGGGGTCCAAGTGGAAAAGGCGGGTGGACACAAATTCCACGTGGATCATTATTATTTATTAACTTAACTACATGTCGTTTCATGAGTGTCGAAGGGATTTCTTAAGAGTAAATGGGCTACTAGACATTTGTAGTAGGACATTTATAGAAATTTGATGTGGCCTTTGTTTATTAATCTGTAAACCTGATATCCTGTCTAACGTATTGAACTTTAAATTGATGAATTAGGTCATGAATTGAATCCATCGAATTTTCAAACATTTTTCAACAGTACAAGCAAATTTGGTAACTATGGTCTACATAGAATATGAATATCAATATGTCTATTATTGTCATTTCATCTTCATAGCATGTCTGTCAATTTGAAGACGGGGTGAAATAAGGAACTCAATTTTTTGAAAAAAAGTGTCATTACATCTTCATAGCATGTCTGTCAATTTGAAGACGAGGTGAACTAATGAACTTATTTTTTTGAAAACAAATGACAAACGTAGAAGCTATTTATCCACAAAAATGATGTGATACATTTTTTTTTTGTGTGTGTGTTAGCAACATATTTATTTTTAAGTTAATTATTTTTCATTCTTCTTTACATTTTTCTTTGCATTAAGGCAAGTGGTTCAAGGGAGAAAAATGGTCCACTGCAAGCTCATTTGGGACTTTGATAGCTTTTGATTTTTTTTATCATTTAACATGTCCAACACTTTTATGTTTATGGATATCCACTCATTGTACATGAAATCTGCAACCTGCACTTCAACTATAGATCCAATGCAAAAGTACATTTCCTAAGTAACCTCTAGAATAGGTTTCACATATGTGCCCATTTTCTCCATACCCATGGGTGGCATCTTTCGATGTGATGTGGATTTTCATGCACATGTCGATAGAGCTACTGAATTGGCACTTATTTCTTATTTGTAACTAGGTTCTTGGATTATTAGATATGTGGGAGTCTTACATTCTTCTCGATCATATATATATATATATTGGGATGGAAACTTTTTTTACTTTATATTGTAATCATTTTATAGTCAAAATGCTAAAAATTTAAAGTGTTTTAATTAGTTCTGAAAAATTTAAGAAGATACTATAATGTTTATTAAAGTTTTGAAGACAATAATTATTAAACTAAATATTTTGAAAATTAAAAATATTTTTCAAACTTAATTTTTATTTTCCTATTGGCTCATATAGATTAAATGACTAATTTTATGGGGTTATGATATCAGCCTAAGCTGACATTACCAACATTATGCAAAAATTAATTTCAAATCACTGTTCCCACGCCTTAATCACCTGGTCCGTGATGAAATCCTTCTTAAACCGAGGTTTAATGTTCTTAATTAAGTTTTATGCAGAAATGTTGTACTTGACTAAACCAAGTTTAATTTTGGGTTATTTCCACCTCTGCGCTTATTAACCATACTCTTCGGTTAAACCTCGACTTAACCCACAAAATCCTTATTCTGCGTTATTTCTATTATAATATTAATATAATAGAAATATTCATAATCACGCTTAAAATTTTACCTTTCTACCATTCTCCACATTCTTCGCACGTTTCCCGAGGCTCACCTAACAATGATGTAGGCCAATTGAACAACACCCAATTGAACAACAATTGCACAACACCGATTGAACAACACTTATGTAATTGAACAACAATTGCACTACTGAACAACACTTCCATAATTGAACAGAAAATGCGCGATTGAACAACACTTCTATATTTGAACAACAAATGCGTGATTGAATGACATTTCTGTATTTGAACAGCAAATACGTGATTGAACAGCACTTCCGTATTCGAACAGAAAATACGCGATTGAACAACACTTCCGTATTTGAACAGAACTTCAGATCGAACGACACTTTGGATTGAACAGTAATCCGTCACTGAACAACACTTCAGGTTGAATAGCACTTCGCACAACTTGAACAACACCTCCGTATTTGAACAGCAAATACGCGATTGAACAACACTTCGTATTTGAACAGAATTTCGGATTGAACAACACTTCGGATTGAACAACAATCCGTCACTAACAACACTTCAGATTGAACAACACTTCGAGCAATTTGAACAATACTTCCGCTACATTGACTCTCTCTACGTTGTTGGTCTCCTCTGACCGAATATGACAGTTATCAGTCATCCGATCAATTCATGATCTGATATTTGCGAGATAACAGAATCCTTCTCTTCTATAGCTTGTGGGTCTACCACTAGCATGGGGATTATCAAACAGCTCAACACTCACAGTTGACTGTGCTTCAAAAGTTGACAATGAGATCAATGGTCTAGATTTAGTGTGGGACTTTGAGCTTGATGAAGGAAGTCGTACCATTCTCAACCCCGCAGTTACTGACCACCATCAGATTTGCTAGCTAAAGAACGATTCTAATCTGTTGAATTCAACAAGGATTGGATCTCATTGTACAACTCTCGTCGGGTCTGACCTATGGAATAAGTCTTATGGTTTTTAACTTTGCAATAAGCTGCTTACCACCTCTGGGAAACCACTCTTCCTTTCCGTTAATGCTTGATTTAATCTCTAACGTTCATTTCTTTGGCCTTACGATGTGCGATTTAATCCTTGCCATTCATCTCCTTCACTCTATTTCATTGCTCTGGTCGACCCAATGACCCTGTGCCTCATTACTTTGTTTCTTCCTCAACGTTCTTCTATGGCTTCGGTTTTTCTCTGGGATTTTGCCTTGCGTTGTTTAGCGACACAACTCCCTCCTGAGTATAACTTTGTAGACATTAACACAGTCATTCCAGAGTCTCGATTGTGATTCTTCCGAATGGATGCAAGCAATCCTGTACATCCCTCACTCTCTTAATTACTCAATGCACCATCTATACCTTAATTATTCAATGCACACACATGAACCCAAATCGATTTTTTTGTATTAATAAACAGGTATTTACATAAAAATCTCTCTCTCTCTCTTTGGCCTAATTTTCTAATTAGTGGCCTTTGTTTTTTTCTAACCGTAGGCTTACAATATAAGTACACAAGGATCTTGTTAATTAATTTGTTTCAGATCCATCATTTCCTCAACCAAGTCCTAAATATCCTGATCTAATCCCTAAGATTATGAAACTGACTCCTAATCCTTCTAACTCATATTCTATTTTTGAAATCTCTCTTATCGAGAAGATTTCATTACAAAGCCTTTTCTATTTACAGCCCTCATGCAAATATAGGAAAATACATAAATTTAAAAATTAATGATTCCCTAGGCATTAATTTTCCTAAAAATATAAGACCCCTAGGTCTACTAAAATTACAATAATTTTTTGAGCAGGATGCTCCTGCATGAGACTCCCCAGGCAAGAAAAATTTTGACTTCCTGGTCATAAGTCTGAATAATTTATTCCTCCTGGATCCCAGACTTTATTTTGTAATCTATCTTTGCTTGTCAGTTTTCCTATTGCTACTATTGTTTGTTGCATTTCTCCAAGTCTCCATACCTTATGCTGCAATTTCCTGCTTGCTATGCTCTTGCAATCTACTGATGTCTTCCTCTTGTTGTTGCTCCTTTACATTCCTATCGCTATCTTCCTCTACGACACCTTCATCATTAGCCTTCTGATTAGCTCAATCTCCTTGTCGAGTAGATCCTTTGTTTGTTGATTGTCTTCATCTCTTGATTATTGAACTCTTATTCTTATTGCCACCCTTTCATCCTTACCCTCTTGTTTATTGTTTTCTTGCACTTTTTCAACCACTGCAATATTATCTTCCAGAACCATTTTTCGCTTTTGTTAATTGCAACTGATAACTTCTTCTTGATTGTCGTTTATGACAATTTCTTTGTCATCCTTCATCTGCAATTTACTTTGAACATTTATCCTCTGTTGTTCTAGCTTTCTTCTTTGAAGATCTAGTTTTCTATATAATTCAATAATTCTAATTGGAGTAGATCTCGAAAATTTTACACAGTTTCCAGTACCATCACTTATTGTCGTCCCATCATCATATGGTCTTTCTTCTGTTAAATCTAAATCATCGTGCTTAAATATTCCAAACTCTTTAGACATAGAAAATTTTGTTTCTTCATCTTCATGTCTGCTATTACAATCTTTACTGTTACTAGCCCCAATATTCTGCTGCATATTTCCATGAGTCCTTTCTCTCTCCTTTTGTTTCTAAGATCTTTCTATCTCAATCTTAATCTGAACAGATTTCAGATTTTTCTCCTCCTTCTTAACAAACTCTAAATTTTTTTTATCACCCTATGTTGTACCTACAACCATACACAAATAATTAGTTTTAAAAATACAAGACCTTTCGGTCTCAATTGATGCTTCAATCATCAAGTCTTCTGGTTCCCTTGAATCATTCATATGATTCAAATCCTCTGTTTCTTCATTATTTTCAAAAAGTAATGGACCATGTTCTGGTTCACATACCAAAACTTCAAAACCTTCTCCAACATTTTCCTTTTGTTGTATCTCAACTCCTTTGAGCTTCTCTGTTTTCAATTTGACATCAATAATATGTTCAAGCTCCTTTAACTCCTTTATTAACTGCATATTCACTTGTTGATTCCTCTTCTCTTGTAGCATCTGCCATTTCACTTTATTCCTCATGACATAACCATATTTTTGGTCCTCCTCATTTCTCTACAACATCTCCATTAATACTTCAAGCTAAGCTTCCATCACAACCAATTCTTTGTCATATTGTTCTTCACTCATTCTTATTTCATTTGCCTTGGCATTTTTCTTTCTTTATCCCCTATTGTGGTCTCTTTTAGAACCTCTACTATGACTGTGACAAGTCATCATCCATTCCATCTCTATGAGTTCCTCACTTACTTCACTATGAGTTATGCAAGCCTCTGATACAGCAAATCTCTCCTTTTGCCACTTACCTCACAAAGCTTTCCTCTAGACTTGGTCTTTTGGCAAGTACAGGTCCTTTTTCTGGAACCTCCTTGAGCATTCCTCTCTGCTCCTTCTAGGCTTCAACTTATCTGAACTTTAAGAACACAACTATCCTTTTCTTCAAATCTTTAGCTAGAACATTCAGGTTTTCCACATTCTCTTTCTTTCATAAACTTTTACGAGTTTCCTTCATCTCCACTGAGATATTTCCTTTTTTCCTGCATTCTAAATTATACAATACAATCTTCAAACCAATTAAAATAAAAACATATCATCTCACCTTCAAGACCTCTACATGATCTTGTCTCGCCATTCACCTACACTTTGAATGGACTGCTCTTTTACCCAGCCTTCAGTTGTATCTTCACACTCTGTCACTCTTCAAGTACTTGCAAAAGTCCCTCTTACAATTTAACTACTATAATCCTGCTCCAAATTTTCACTCATTCAATTTCTGCTAATTATTAAACAAACTTGCATACCATCACCTGTCTTCAAGACTTCACCACTCCTGCAAATCTGGTTCAATAGATCTTCATGCTTCCACTGCGCAAATTTTCAACATTCAGCTACTATGAGTCAGATTTAGAATATGATTCTTTCTTTCAATCTCCAAGCTTTATCTTGATGAAGTTCTACTGTCAGAAACAATTAGTCATACCTCAAGGTATGAAGTGGGGAGATATGAAGCAATAGTCCCAAGAGTGCAGAAATTTGGAAAGGGTCCATTGAGGTGTTTTTTTTGTCTCATGGAACATTACCTTGCTACGGGGGGGCACAATATTTAGTAGCAAGACGATTAGTGTTAGTTAGATATTGAGAAGTGCATAGTAGTGTCGACAGTAGAATAGGAGGCTCAGTAGCAAAGTCAACAAAAACACATATTTTTCGAGTAGACAGTTGGAGACATAGTTGATTCAGTTTATTTTCTTTGAATGATTTTTTTTGGGTTGCAGATGTTGCAGCAAGAACAACAATAGTGACAAGATTTGCATGAAAAACATTCCAAAGGTACCATATTGAGATAGAGTTGAATTCATTTCCTCTTGAGAGGGGGTGTTGAAAATAATAACAAGAAATGTTAACAATAGCATCAAGAAATAAAATCCTCATTTAATTTTTCCTTGAATTCAATTAGGAATTAAATTGTAATTCTGCATCTCATGACAACTTGAAATAGTTAACTAAGTTAATTTTACATGGTTGGCTCAAGTAATTCGAGTTGAGAGTCTATTTAGAGTCACATAGATTGGTTCATATATTTTAGGGGCCTAGGCTGAGTTCTTTTGAGTTGTAATTATTTGATTCAATTTACCTGAGTTAAATTCAGTTAAACTAGTTCCAATTGACGGAGGAATCAGTGGGAGATATAATAGTGGGGCGTAACCTATAGTAGTGGGGTGTAACCATCACTCCTCCACTAGTAAGCTAAAGATTCACCCATAATTAACTCATGCATGTCAGAACAGAGAAAGACCCAGTTGATATTCGAGTTCAGGGATAGTGTACTATCAGTTGTAAAATAACCTAAATTAAACAAATGGTTCATGCAATAAGAAGAATGCCTAAAATAAATCATTCCTTAATTATAAAACTCACTAATTTTAGCCATTCGATTTTTCTTTAAAAGGAGGAATGAAGGCACAAGTTTAATCATTGTTTTGGTGAACACAAGTTGGTGAGACCAAGCAATAGGAAGCACAAGTTTGTGTGTGGATCTTGTGAGATAAAGGTGTGCCAAGGTGTGAAAGCGTTTTTAGCTATGGTTTTCCCCAAAAAATCATTGAGTTATGCAAGATTGAATTCTTTCTGTTATTTTCTTTGTGATTTCATTGATCAATTATTATTTCCCTTGAGGAGTAGAGCAGATTCAAGTCTATTGTTTTAGCATATTAAAATTAGCAGTTTGAAAATATAGATTAACATATACATGATTTTATGTAGTTGCATAGAACAACTTCAAGCCGAATACCTGTTCATCTGGTAAAACTGTAACATTTACCCAAACTTCGCAAAATTCCAGTAAATATAAAGTAATACAATATTTATCATTAATGATAACATGGTGTGCACAATTACAAATACCAACCATTGGTACCCTGCAAAATTACAAAGACCCATCAGAAATCTCATTATGTAAAACATCCCTTAGCTGCAATGAATAACCTTCAATATGCAAAACAAAACCCTGAACAAAATCTTATGGATTCATAACACTCTTAAACCTATGATACATGTTATGTATTCATAATCTATAAATGTAAAACTTGCAAGGAACCATTAACATGTAGAAAGTGAACATTAAAACCCTAAAAAAAAATAAAAGCACTCCTCTTCAAACCATAATTAAACGAGCAACAACAACCAACAAAAATTAGTAGAACCTATAAAAACCCTTTATCATAATAATAATTGGAAAAGATATGAAAATTGCAAAAGGAAAACAATCTCATTTTAGAATTGAAAGGAAAACAAAAAGTTTTGATGCAAACAGGTTAAACATGTGTCGTGACTAAAGAAGAGTTTGTTGAATATACCAACATTGAGATGCTCCTGTCACATCCCCTATTTTTTTTCTAAATAAAGGCTAATTCTATTAAAGTAAAGTGACTGTAAAATTACAAGGAGGACTGAGCCTCAACAGAGAGGAGCTGCTAGCTTTCAGAACTGACAAAACTAACCCATATTTGGGGAGACCAATTATAGTGTACATATAGTCAGATATTAGAACTTGAAGACTATGAGGAATCCAAAAAATGCCTCCATAAATAGCATCAGAGGCTAGGGAAGATTTCCTAGTTGTAGTAAGATCCTCAAACTTCCAGACCATAAGAAACATAGACAAAACCAAAGGGGAAAACCTCCTGACCACGTAGACAAAACCATAGAAACATTGCATCGAAGACAACCAAAAAGAAAGCAGTGAAATCAAACAGGTGTAATCATATGACCATGTCTTGGTCCGGTGGCACTCGCTCCACCAAGCACACGTTACCATACCATACATCTTCACCATGCGCTGCCTCCCCCTCCCTGCTGCCACGTCAAGGTTTCGAAGCCTGAGGAGAACTACTTGAACTCCCTTCAGCTTCCACCGACGCTGAAGCTCCATGGATGCTTCTACCAGGCTGCAAAGTGACCCCCTTTTCCTTTTCCTTATCTGCTGCTTGCAATCCATCCTGTTTCCTGGCCTGACCGACATTTCCCTGCTGTTGCTCTAAACCATGGTTGCCCACGATTCTGAGACCTTCCTGAGAGGAATCTGCCATGGCACTCATAGAAGCGTTAGTTTGAGACTCCTCCTCCGTGAAGATAATGGAAATGTTAACAGAGATGATAAGCCTAATTAAACTGCTCTGGAATCTAAAATGGAAGTTCTAAAAAGCATGATACGGGAATGGTCTGCGGGAGGGGCTTGACGAAGGCGTTCTAGCTTGAAAGGCAGGCTAGGAGGTTGGATGAAAAGTCGGATTGGCGTCTTGCACAGTCTGAGACCACCTACGATCTCCACGGGTCCCGCCATGATGGCTCTGCATTCTATTTCGGACCATGGCTAGGTTACAAGAGGATAGAATTGGAGAATAGGTATGGGTGCCGGAACGAAGCAACCAGCAGGGGAGAAGACGCGCATGCCCAGAGCAGGGCAAGCCAAGGGAAGAGCAGCACTGGATGTCAAGCGCCTGAATTGGGCTGAGATTTTCACTGATAGCAGAGGAATATCTTCTACGAAGAAGCTTCAGAGGGAAAGGGTCGCAACAAAAAGCCTGAGAGCAAACCTTGGAAAGAAGGGCTGCGAACTTCATGATTAAAACCATTTGAACCATGTAACTATCAAGGAGAGCCATAAATTCAACCTACAAGTTGATTTGAATGCGCATTATGTGAGCCTGCTTGAACCTTATGCGAACCTGGAGAAGAGCAATCAGCTGCACGTGGCAGGACATAATCCTGGCGACAATTAATAAAATCATTAACTATGATGTGAATCACCCGCATCCAGGTGTTGTCACTTCCCCTATTATTTGCCAAGAAAATTCAAATTTTCTAAACAAACACATTTAAAAATGTAATTCACAAAAATGTAATGTAACCCACTACTGTAGGTTTCATAAAACAAATGCAGCCACATTTAATTTTTTTTAATAAATTTTTTTTTTGGTTGAGAATGAAGCCACGTTTGGCACCATTTCATTTGGAAGTTCAAAACAAACACATTTCAAAAAATGTAGTGTAATCCACTACTGTATGTCTTAATAAGAATGCAACCATGTTCCATTATTTGGTAAAACATATTTTAAACAAGGTTTAAACACTTGATTTAGATATGCAAGAAAGTTAGAAATTACAATTCCATCTGTTGATGTAGTGGAAACGATGAGGATATGTTCGCATCTTTCAATTTAAACCATCATATCAAATTGATTAATTAAGAAAATGATTAAAGTGGATAATTCAAATAGAGGGGACAACTATCGACATAATTAAATACAAACATTCCTAAATTTACTTAGCTATCTCAATGTTCAATTAAAAAACATAAATGAAATTGAAACAAGTTTTATTCAATATTATTTCTTTTGATATTGTCTACAAGAGCTTATCCATAACATGACATAAAGTCAATTGTATTTGAATTTAATATAGGTCAAAAAATAATATATGATAATGTTTATATAATTTTATATAATGTTATCAACTTTCCTAAATATACTTAGCTATCAAAGTATTTCAATCAATTCCTTATGATTGAAATAAGTTTTATTCAATTTTAAAAAGCTCAAAAATAATAGAAATAAGTTTTATTCAATTTTAAAAGATGTGGATATGTAAAAGTTTCTAATATTTTTCATTCGATTTTATTTCATTTGACGTTATCTACAAGAGATTAGACATTATATGTGTGTTTGCATGTGTTTTATAGTTGTTGCACTTTTTACAATCCAATATGAATCGTGGAAGATGAGAATAATAAGAATGTGGTTAATTACAAATACTTTACAACTTCAAGAAGAAAATATTTTAATTAAGTGAACCTTTTATTTGAGATGAAAATTTAAGTATTTTATTTATGGTTAAATTACTGTAACAAAGAAATTAATCCACATCATCAATATTTTTTTTGTGATTACATTGACATCAATGCACAAAGTTAATCTAGTTACCTTAAAATTAGTGTACACCATACGTCTAGATACATGTAATCATAAATCAGCCTCTTCACTTAAATCAAAGCATCTAATGCAAGCAATCAAATAGGATGAGAAATCAACATCTATGTTGAAATAAATGTATCTAATGTAAACAATCAAATAGGTTTGGAAATCAACATCTACATTGAAATCAATGCATCTAATGCAAGTAATAGAATAGGATTAGAAATCACATCTACATTAAAATCAATGCATCTAGTGCTAGCAATCAAATGGGATTACATATCAACATCTACATTCAAATTAGTGCATTCAAATCAATGCATATAATGCAAGAAATCAAATAGGATTGAAAAATAACATCCTTATTGAAATCAATTTATCTAATGCAAGCAGACAAATAGAATTAGAAAGAAAAATCTACATAGAAATCAATGCATCTAATGCAAATAATTAAATAACATTAGAAATCAATATCTACACTGAAATCAATGCATCTAGAGCAAGAAATGTTCTTCCCTTTCTCTCCCCGATCCATCTATATCTATATCTCCCTACATATCTCTTTTTTTGTCTCCCTATCTCACCCCCCCCCAAAAAAACAACACACACTCTATCTCTTCATATCTATGTATATATCCCTCCCTCACTCTCTCTATCTCTCTCTTCTTCCCTCTCTCCCCTTTCCATCCATATCTCTATCTCCCTCTGCCTCTCCTTCTTTGTCTCTCCATATCACCTTATGGACATGTTGAAGAATGTAAATATTGTTGGTCTTCATAATTGTATTTGATTCATGATGTAATGTATTTGTCAAAAGAGAGAAAAGGATATTTATTTTGGAGCACAGGTTTCATGCTCTTTTATTTATTTTCTAGGTCTAAATCCTCCATTATAGACTTCTAGTGTTTATGTCATGAGTCCTAGTCCTTTTCATCATATAATAGAGCCGTCTCGGTCTTTGTTTATTAGGAAAGGAATTTATTTTAATGTAAATAGGTTCAAATAAGCCTCATCCACCAAGTTGGCCTCAAGGAAGACAAGTCAACCTCATTTGGAGAATTTTACCACTGATAAGGATTATATATTGGTAGCTACATGGACTCATTTGGAACACAAGACAAGCAACTTCAATCTTTAGTAGCTGGAGTAGAAAAGGAAGAGAGAAATACCTAAGGAGAGGGATAAAGTATTAGAAAAGAAGAAGGAGACTTTTTTCAAGCAAGAAGAAGTCAATTTTTTCTCTTTTCTGCCACACATGCCATTTTCTAGGTTGTTATAGGAGGGCTGAAATTTCAGATCTACATCAGGGATGAAATTATTGAAGCTAGAGGGCTAAAATTCTATGCCATAATTGGAGACTATTAATTTTTGTTTAATAATCTTAGAGGGATGACTTGGTGGAGTGAGGGAAGTCTTTTGGTCTAGTCTGAGGTCTTGAATTGTCTCAACTTCATTTGAATCTACTAGTGGAAGAGTTTGACTAGGCTTTCCCCTTCATAGGGGTTTTAGCCTTGGATGAGTACCTATATCTAGTGTTATTGATCTTTATGTTTTTTATTTGATGATTTCTTAATGAGAAGAAGATAAAATAAGAACATAAAGATAGTTAAAAAGAATACAAGAATATCACAAGTAATTGTCAACATAAGAAAATATTTATGATTTTTTTAAATTCTAACAAAATATACACATTGTTTCTCCATATCTATCTTTATATCTCTCCCTCTCCCTCTATATCTCTCTCTCTTCCGCTTCTCTCTCATTGTCTCCCCTTCTATCTCTCTTCTCTCCTACTCTCATCTCTCCCTTTATCCATCTCCCCCGTCACTCCATCTCTCTTTCTCTTAGTATTTCTCTCTCAATGCCTTTCTTCTTACCTCCCTCTCTCTCCACCTTTCTCTCTCTATGTCTTTCTTTGTCCCTCCCTATATTTTCCTCCAATTCCATCTCTCTCTCCCTCTCTTTCTCCTCCACTCTTTCCTACTCTCTCTCTCTCTCTCTCAGCATCTTTGGGTCTCCCTCTTCTCTCCCTCTCTCTCTCTCTTCTCCTTCTCTCTTTCTTCACTCCTCTTCTCTCTCTGTCACTTTATCTCCATCTCTCCTTTGTCACTCCCTTTATGTCTCCACCTCTATCACTTTAGGTCTTTGCTCTTCCCTCCCATATATATTCAGAGGTAACATACATCCTAACATATTAATATTATATATATATATATATATATATCATACTATATATTAATATATATATATTATTAAAGTTTAAAATTATAAGTCAATCTTAAAATTATTAATTTATAATATTATATTAAAATATATGTATATTGAATGTTTAATATTAATGATATATTTAATAATAATAATAATAATAATCACTAAAATTTTTTAATATTTAGATTAATGAGGTTTTTTAACATGACATGATAATAGAAATTATAATGAAATTACATCAAGTTAATATGACAATTTTTATTACAACTTTGACCTAGAAAACATTGTCATTAAAAAATTTAATATATCCATAAAAAATAGTTTTTCATTTTAAATATTCATCTTATAATAAAGATTTAATTAAAAGAAATTTTAAACAATTTTAGAGCCATTTTATATATAAATTAAGGGAGATTTTATTCTTTGTTTTAAAATAACCTTTTTCCTTTGATTTAAGAAACAATCTTGACTTTGGTAAAGAGTAAAGATGTTTAAAATTTTACGTAATAGTGAATTTTAATGTGCTAAAAACTTTTGTGGAAGGTAAATTTATGATCCATTAAAATTCAAGGTATATGATAAGGTATATTTTGAGCATGGACAAACATAATTACAAATTTTCCCCATACTAGGCTATAGAATGCACATGTTGGTGCAATAACATACAAATTTTCTAATGAACTGTTCATAACCTAAATCTAGATGAATTTAATTTTTAGTAAGATAATATCATATCAACTTGGTTAAATTATTAATGGATTAAATTTTAGATATTTCATGAGTCTAAATCTATGGAATTCACACAAAGATCCTATCTTGAAAATATTATTTTTAC
>APFE031261170.1:0-42766 GCA_000404065.3 Pinus taeda
GAATTAAAATTTAGTTGCCGTGTTACATTGATTCTCCTTATTACGACAGGGACTCCCATAAAGAAACCTTTCGACCAGGGAGTGGTGGGGTCAGGCCAAAGAGTTGAAAGGCAAGCGTCGAAAATTTTTCCATAACTTTCTTGAAAGATAAAACCATATTTAGTGCTTTTTCGAAAAAAAAAATCCATAGTGAAATCAATCATATCAACGGCGTGTACTCCGGTTGCAGATGACAAGCGACCTTTCCACGAAGTTGTAGTGGGTTGGGCCATGGGTTAAATTTTTCAATAACTTTATTGAAATTTTCCCATTCAGAGTTCAAACTTTGAAGTACGCTACTCCGATCAAATGACCTTTCCACGAAGTTGTGGTGGGCCGGGCCCCATAGATAAAAGGAATGGGTAGAAAAAAATTTCAATAACTTTTCGTTGAAATTTTCCGATTGCTAGGTAATTGATAAGATTTAATGATAACTTCTTCACTCATATTTAAGTTTCTCATATCTATATATATATATATATATAAATGAAACTTATCCTGAAATATGTTGCATTATGTACATTTTCCTTAAATTAAATAATAATAATAAAATGAAATTTAAGTTTTATACTTTTCATTGATATGATTATATTTTTAACTAATTTCTGTGTGTGGCCACTTGTATTGATATTGTATATCGTGGAGAAAGGTCGAATCATTCACAAAATTTCTTGAATATTAGGACTTAATGTTCAATTTCAATAAATTACTAAACATGAACTGCAAGTTTTGTTAAACATATTTTGATTTACTATGAAATATTCTAATTCGATGCTGCCCTTTAATATTGTCATGTGTTGAGTTGTATTATCAGTGTTGTTTATTGCCTCCCTTGAGGCTAGGAGAGTGATTGAAATGACATCTCTTGGCGCTGAAGCCAGATTTTTTATATATAAAAGAGATACAGTTTCTGTTTTCTATTTTGAGCATAAATTATGGTGCTGGTTTTTACAACAGAAAATGCTTTCTTTTTTTTTAAAATAAGCTTTTTTAAAATAAAATAATATAAAATGAATTTTCATTAATGTCTCATGAATAATTATTAAGATAAAATAACAAGTATTTTTTTAAATTACACAAATTAATTTTAAATATTTTTTGAGATTTTTTAAAGAAATAATAAAAAGAACTATACAATTTTTTAAGATATTTTTGGAGTAAATTATAAAGTTAATATTATTATTGTTTAATGTATAATTTGTTAATATATATATATATTATATACTATATATATATATATATTATTGATATATATATATTGGGGTAACTTGGTCTTGAGGTGGATTTGGTGGAGGGATTGTTTTTAGGAAAATTACTCTTTCAACATTGTGAGTGAGTTGGGCAAGGGTTCAAACAACTATGCATAAATTCTAAGCCTTGAGCTTCTTTTCTTATTTGCCATTGAAAAAGATTGTAGCTAATTAAATTTTTTTGATTATTCCATGATCCTCTTCAGAGATGTCACATACATACACTAGTTACTATTTTTAGAAAAGATTACACATTTGAAGCAAGCTTTTGACAACATTTCTTCTCCTTACATCTACAAATAAACAAATTCATCCGGAGTGGATGTGGCATTGGACACTTGGCAAGTTACTAAGAAGATAGGTGACACTGTTACAAATATTTCCAAAAACCTTTCATAGACGGTTGGCAATAGTAAGGATAAATCTTCCATGATGAATGTCTCCTTTTTGTTTTTTTAGACCCTTTATATGAGATAGTTTTCTTAAAAATGAAAAAAAACATCTGGTCATTATTTAGTTTCCTTACATTTGTCAATAATATGGACATGTAAAAGGTCTATATAAATGGACATGTAAAGTTGATCATCATCACTTAATATGAGTTGACTCACCACTCTTAGTAAAATAAAATCACACTAGAAATTATCTCATTCTTTTTATTTATGACAAGTAAAGTTGACCATCATCACTTAATAAGAGTTGATTCAACACTCTTATTTAAATAAACTCACACTAGAAATGATCTTATTTTTTGTATATGAAGAAAAGATTATCTGCGAAAACATTTTTAGATATTGCAGAGGGACCAAAAAAAACTTTGAATATTTATTTACAAAAAAATTAATTTTGAGGATTAAACATTATTTGCAAGAAATCCAATATTTATTAATATGATTGTCAAGGTTATAATACTAGATGATAAGCTTTCAAATACATATAATTTTAGTCTCATATCTTTTACTTTTATTTTTTCTTTTTATTTTTCTATGTGTTTCATAGAGCATGCCCCTAAAGTGTCTAGAGAATTGAATTCTTAACTTCTCAATAACAATAACAAAGGTACTACCGAATTAAAAAATTAAACTCTAACTTCCCAATAGCAAAAATACTACTAGATAAAATTAATTAAGCTAAATTATACATTTAATTATCAAAAATTTTTTTTTTTTTTTAATAAATATTAAATTGTAATAAAATATATATAAATTTACAATATTCTAAACCCATTTTTTATTTTTATTTTCTAATTCAAAATAGTATTTAATTACTTCGAATAAAAAATACAATATTAGTCAAAATATTATTAAAAAAATAATGTTAAATGACATAATTTACTTTTTCATTTCCGAACTCCTCAAAACCTTCATTTTTCCTATAAAACCATAACGTGCGGGTGTCATTCAAAGAAATGTATATTAACGCAACGCATTTTTTCCTATATTTAAATTTGACAATGGGTAATGTGCACATATAATGCGATTTGATTTGTAAAATATTCTAGTAGAACATTAATTTTATTATTAAATTAATATTGTAGGATTTAGGATTAGTTTTTTTTATCAATGTATAAAATTATTGATAAGTTTATTTGTTTTTAAATAATTTGTATAAGTGTTTAGTTACTTGTATAAGTGGATCTGCTTTGAGCTTGTAACTTTGTTCTGCTTCTGGACTGTCAATAACCTTTCTCTTTCCTTTGCCACGAGAAGTTTTGCTACCTTCTGCTGCTGCTTATGATGCTGCTCTCTGAGATACTGCTTCCCTCTACTTTGCTAACCACTCTGTAGTTGTGCCAACTGGTTCATTGAGCCTAGATAAGTGATAGTAGTATCTCCATGGGTCTTCCTCAGGCCAATGACACACCCTGTGGATCCAAGGAAATTTCACTCTCGCACAGTGCTCCTTCACCAAGCACTTCAAGTCATATGGATTGAAACTTTTGGTGTCGAAGGTGAATCTCTTGAACTCCTTCTTCTCGGCCTTAGCATGCTTGAGATTTCGTATCTCATACAACCCGCTCCACAAAGGAATAATTGGCCAAGGTGCCTTCTTCTTCCTGTGCAATCTCGCTGAAAACCCTATCGAGATATGATATAACACCTCTTGCATGACAAGATTGTCCATGGAAAACTTTAGTAAAACATGCGGGGCCTTCTCCATGATGTACATACATATGAAGGTGCCAAGGAGTGAGGCATACCGATCTGTTATGTTGACCAATGCCTCCATTGTCGCCTACGACATGCAAGGTGGATCCTTCTCAAATATCATTTCGTACACTGGGGTGGCAAAGTGGTCTGAAAATTGTATGATAACTCCACGGAAGCTGCATTCGGAGAACAATTTGTAATAAGTGTGCATAGAGGTTTCTGAAGGTGTCCATGCCCAACCCAAGCATGTGAATCGCTGACGGGCATAGACTGCAACCAGTATGTAAGCTAACATGTATATCTTTTCTCGCTGGCCCTTGGGTGGATGTTGGGCTTCTGTCACCTTTCCTTCAACCTGAGAGCCAACATGTTGAACTAGTTGAAGGTCTTCCTTCGCTGGCGAGTTGGCCCAACACAATCACACAACTCTGTGGAAAGGTCTCTGTGCTCTCTTGGCCATATGAGCGGCATGCAAAGATGACCAAGTATTGATATGCCTTATGTAGTATCTTCGTCTTGTAAACTTGGTTGGGTGTTGTCCTAAACTTAGTTGGCTCTTTCGCCCAACTCTTCATGATATCTCTTAAGTTTGCACTGTTGATGGGTCTACTGAAGGGTTTATCCATTGTGATCACTGACTGTGCAAGTAATACATCTCCTAAAAGTCCTTCACCCTGAAGGTAGCAAGTTGTGTTCCACTGACACTACTCAACACCATTGTCTCAGGATCAGTATGTGAGACAATCTAGTGGATCATGTCTGCCCATGGAAACGTAGGATACCTGCATGGAATCTGGTACAAACGAGACTTGTGAATGTTGACATAGACCCTATGGTCTTCCAGGTTTTCCTCAAATGTGCCTAAGAAGGTTTCATTGATGTCCTGCTGTTTCATCTTGATATCCTTGTCTATGAACAACTTAGTGTCTTTGTAGATAGGCAAGCTCATAGACACTTGCTCAACGACATCTTCAGTTGCACTTTCGACTGTGTCCTTTGAACTTGCTCTCTTGGAGGCCATTTTACTTGTAGCGTTGAGAGATGGATGAACACCTGTGATACCTGGAGACATAGCAACACTCATGGCAAGATATTTGTCAGTTGAAAACCAAAACAACTTTGAGGACTGACATGCAACATACCCAGGTGACTGACTCAGAAGATTGCACAATTTTCACTAGGAGGCTGGGAGATTGACTGCCAAAACTGCACAAGGCAAAGTCCGGGTTGTCAAGAGGACGACTAAATGTTAGAACTGCACAACACACTTTCTATCCTAGCCTTTTGAGGACTGAAACTGCGAAATCATTGACATGTAAACCCAAAAAACTACATTGCACAATTTCTAGGGCTAGCATGGCAATGTCTCCCAGAATTGTGCAAAGAAAGCCTGGAGGCCAATGTTGGGCCAAATTTGCACATTTTCTGGAGGGAAGGCAGAGCCTTCACTCTCATAAATGTACATTGCTAGCTGGGCAAGGCAAGGTCAGGGCCAAGGCAGCCAAGACCTATCGATGGGCGACTGAAAACATGAAAAGTTATGAATGCATGGTGAAGCTGAGTGTAAAAGAGAGTGAGTGATCATGCATGCAAACAGTGAGCACAGGATTTAGAAAATGAGGAAACATGCATGTGTGTGAAGCGAGTCACCGCAACGATGACCGTAAGTGCAAAAACAATGTCATGCATGCGATAATAGTGAGATGCAATGAAAAACTTGAAACATTTCTTCTACAAACTAACATGCATTAAAACGACATTAGGCATTCAACAAAACCAAGCAAACAACATTTGTACAAAGAAAAATAGAAAAATCGACATAAAAGCAGCAAAACACATGAAAAACAGACTTACTGAGAAAAAGTAGAGTTAAATGTGCCGAAGACTCTTAGATGCGATGTGGGATGTCAGAGCTCCAAGATTGATGTGAGGAATGAGATTTGCAGTGTCGAATAAATAAGTTTGATAAGGATGAGGCTTATGACGCACATGTTACAAATCTAGGAAAAAACAACACTTGGCGAGAAGTTTCAAAAACGATCTTTGCATGTAACCTCCAACTGCTAAAAATATATCCCTAAAATATAGGGATTCTTTTTTCTTTTTACTTTTTTCCTTTTTAAGGAAAAGAAACCCATGCATACAAATCAGGATTGCTTAGTCTTGGGGGGAACTGGTCAACCTGAAAAAAACATGCAACAACCTACAAGCCTCGGAAAGATAATTGCGCAAATTCTAGGCCAAGCAAGACTGGTTGTCTCTCTTGCATTGCGCAATTCTTGGACTAAAGCCCTATCTGTCATTAAGAATTGCACAATTTTTGAGTCGAAGCCTAGTGTTGGGCTGAATTGGGTATTTTTCAGAGGGAATGTTGCCTGGATTGATTGTGCATTTCTAGAGCCTAGCAAGCAGCCTAGTAGGATTTCACAATTTCTGGAGGGAAGGCTGGTTCCCCTCCTAAATTCCGTAATTTTCTAGGTGAACACCTCAGCCAGAAAAATGACTAAGTTTTGAATGTCAGCCCGTGAGTGGGAGGAAAACATGTTGACATTCATAGGCTAGCAGGCCACTAAAACTTAGTTGAAGCCTATGTACTTGGATAGTGTAAGACATGCTGCTAAGGATGGTTGGTAGGGAGGCTCCAAAATGAATTTAAGGCAAAATTTTGGAGGATGGTTGTATCTGCTACAAAAATGTGCTCATTCTATTGAGAAATCGATCCCTCTTAGGTGGATGTTTGTATTAGATGGTAAAGATATAAAAAGAGGAAAAAAATGAAAAATACATATTCACAATTACATAATGCAAATTTTCATTTCCTTAGGTTTACAGAATTCCACTACACTTCTTTCCATGCCTTTTCTTAAAAGGTTAAATGGTTAATGGGGAACTATCAACCTCCCTAGATATATGTAACAAGCCGCAAGCCACATATATCATAAATTCATAGTTCAACCTAGGACTGAGACATTTAGAGACCACCGGAAACTGGGGTTGGGATCCCAAACTCCAACAAGACGCCTACCCTTACTATGATGGGGCATGATTCCCCACATCGGATTTGAAACTGAGTGGAGGGCATACATCTCGATGAGACATCCACCCCATTATCCCACAAAGAGACACTTTTTCCCATGCATTTTTAATGATTAAAGTCTTTAGGTAGTGAAGGCGTTACACCTAACCTGACGCCACTCATTGGGACAATCTGCTACACAGAGTGGGCATGTCACCAAACACTTAATCTAACATGAAGCAGGTAAGACTTCTTTCCGGTATATATATTAATATAATTATATATATATTTACACAACCTATAAAGGGAGTGGGTAAGTTATCCCTTGATTATTTGCGTCAAAAAGCGCACACTTATGAATATGGCCGTCATCATTTCTGTAAAATTAATACAATTCCTTTAACTAGTTGATGTCATTTTAGCAAAAGTAAAATTTAATTATGAGATGTTTTTTTACTTTTTTTAAACAAATTATTTGGTCAATTTGTTTTAATTTTACTTAGAATTCCTTAAAGTTGTAAAATTTAACTATGTAATTTACAAAATTCTTATCTTAAATATTTTTTTTAAATATTTAATTCATTTTCTAAATATCAAACAACATTAAAAAAAAAAAAATCACAATAATTAAATTGAAATAAAATAATAAAGTATTATGATCAAATTCTATCTAAAAGAAGGGAAATGTAATTAAAAATAAGGAAGAAATTTTTTATAATTACATTGTTCCTTGTGACTTGAAAAGTTTAATCTAGTCGCAATTATGTCCTTTTTTGGAATTTTTATTTTTACACACACAACAAACACCACATATATTATTTATATAAGGTAAACAGTCCCAAGGGTTAGCCAACTGGTGAAGCGTGCCTCGCCAACGGGAGGGGTTCCCCCCCCCCCCCCCAAAAAAAAACCAGGGGGGTCGATTCTACCCGAAGCTCTTGGGGTCAAGTCTGTGATGGCTGAGGGGTTTGATCCTAGAGATCAGCCTTAGAATTTACGTGGACATAGCCTGCACCCCGTGACCACGGATGTTCGTGAACCACTGGGCAAAAAAAAAAGGGTTTAAACATGTAAAATGTAATTGTAAAATTACATTGTTTATAAATGGAAAGGAGTATGGGTGAAAGATAATTATGATAGTCTGTCTCATACAATCTTGCTCTCCACCAACTCTTTTTAACAACATTTTAGAATCTCTTTTGACCAATCTTTTTCGACAACATTGGAGTCCTCTCCTCTAAGGACATTCAGGCTCCTCTTACAACTATTGGAAGTAATGCTTCCATGTTTTGTCATGAGTTGTCATTGCGAGTTCCTAAACATCAATCTAGATGTTGTTGTTTCCTATGTATGAGTTGTAGTCGTGATCTAGATGTGTTGAAGTCAGTGACTAATATCCTATATATTTGTAACTATTGTTATCAGTACAGATATCACAGTGAATGATTTGTATTGTGTATAATTTCTCTCTGCTCTCTTTCATTTTTCTAACATGGTATCGTAGTTGGTTGAGCCCTGACTCTCTCATTAGAGGGGCTGAGATCATGCAATTTTAGCCATGATACTCCTTTGTACATATATTATTTTAATAGAGTGTTTGATTGATTGTTTGAGTGAGTCTTTTTTGTGTATTTGATTTGTGGGTGAATTGTGGATCATTGCATGCAAAGGAGAATTGTGAAGATCCAGTGTTGTTGGTATTGTGTGAAGCTCCATTGTGGAAAAATCTTTGTAAAAGAATAGGAGATCTACTTGTGAAGAAGCTGGATCAACATATATTTGGTTTGATATAGTGTGGATCTACAATTGAGAGCAATGTCTACATGTTTTAAATGGTGGTTCTAAATATTATCAGATGGTGCAAGATGTAAAGTTGTGGCATGCAATTGGAATGTTGCATTTCTCATTCTAGATCTGAACTAATAAAATATTATGATATTTTTTATCCATAGATCGAGATCCAAACGCAATAGATCTGATGGAAAATACCAATATGTAAAGTTATTATTATTATATTTGTTCTCATTTGAACATATCAATAAAGGGTGGTGATTGATTCTATATCTGTATGTTTTGGTGGTTGGTGATTGTGTGTTTCTATTGGTTATAAAAAGGGTTGATGGTTCTTAAACTGGAAGCCCCAGTGTCTGCAACATCAATTCTTGTGTGTTTTTATTAGTTATGAAAAGGGTTGGTGATTCTTAAACTGGAAGCCCCAGTGTTCGAAACATCAATTTTTGTGTGTTAGTGAGGTCAAGTTGTTTGATCAACTTTTGAACACATTTAGTATCCATACATCCATCCTAGCAACTAGCAGATAACCGAAACCGAAATATTTGATAGATGATGGTTAGTCCATAGGATGGTTCATTACTTGACGACTCTTATCGTGGAAGACATAGATTATCCTTGTTGTTGTAATATGTGCTTTCAATGTTTTCATGTAAGTAGTAAGGGAGGGTATTGGAAGTAATGATTATATGTGTTATCATGAGTTGTCATTGTGGGTTCCCAAGCGCCAATCTAGATTTTTTTGTTTCCTATGTATGAGTTGTAGGCATGATCTAGATGTGTCAAAGTCAGTGATTAATGTCCTATATATTTGTAACTATTGTGATCAATAAAGATATCACAGTGAGTGATTTGTATTGTGTATAATATCTCTCTACGCTCTTTCATTTTTCTAACAAAAACAGGAAGTGAAATTCAAGCTCCTCTTACGTCATAGTTGGGAGTGGATTCGTTTACTCACTTTTGATATATGATGAAGAAAAGAAGCACAAAGAACAATCATTGGTTTTATATTTATTATGTAGATTATTAGATGCCAAGTTGTTGAACCATCAACACATGGCCTTCCACCCATTCAAGAATACATTGAGTTTGTTCATAAAAGGAAACTGATTGTACTTAGATAATGTGGTGACAGTAAAAATAAATCATGGGGGATTCTGAAAATATTTGTCTCCGAATGAAAAAAATGGCAATTTGTGATGATTTATATATTATAACAAGAGATGTTTATAAATGGAATGGTGTCATGTAGATTAAGTGAAAAGAATTTTCCAATGTCAGAGAATCCTAATATGAATCCTAATATGAGATGTAAGTTTTTGCGGTGGGTTTTAGGATCCATATTTTGAATTTGGCTCTAATACCACGTGTAAGACCCATTAACAATTTTTTGTCACATAATTTCAAAGAAAAAAATAAAATAAAACATAGTTGACAATTTATATGTGTGTGTGTGCACGTGCATGCATTCATGTGTATATGTCTTACAACATATCAAAAGCATTAAAAACCTGTAAAGAATTTGATTTATGGAAATTCACATAAATTACTCAATAACAATAAGAATACTTGGTTATTGTGGCTCGATTGTAGTGTTCATGTCGGGATTACCCGAATGAATATGCCACCTTGCCAACTAGGAAAGTTTATCCCACTTCTTATCCTAGGGAATGTCCACAAGTTCCCTAGCCTTCTGAGCATAAGTCCAACCACAGTTGTAATGCGCTTGAGCTCTTAGTCCAACGTCGTTCCCACTACAGTTTCACTATCTAATTCTATATTTAACCTCTCTTGGTTTCTTCCCTCCTCTTGATTCTACTTCTCACCCTTTCCTCCAGATGGCCCAAACCAATTAAAAAAACACCAAAGGCATGATCCCACTTGACCTACCCACTCCTTGCACTTATGCCTCCCCTTGAAATGAATGTCAATCACCCACCATAATTGCCACACACTTAATATATGCCATAATTCTGCCTCCGCACCTTCCCCCCTCCCTCCCCCCCCATCCACAAAATAATTTGGCAATGAGAAATAAATAATATAAGAATAAAATATTAATATTTAATCATGCGAGTCAATATAATGGAATCACAAGAATCCATTCAACTAAATATTAAATGATCAATTTTTAAATATAATGTAATAATTATAAATCATAATTTAATAATTATAAGTGGTGATTGAGAGTTAAGTAACCACTAATCAAACTTAATTATTAAGCAAGCTTAATAAGCTTAATCATTAATGGGGTTTAATCCTATTAACTATTAAGCAAGCTTAAGGTTAACCTAAGTTTGATTGTTAGTCGAGCTTAAGATTAATCTTAGCTTATTCACTAATCAAGCTTAATTATTAATTAATTGTCAAGCATAATAAGCTAGAAGATACTAGCAAGTTCTTGCTAGCTTGGATATATAGCTAGCATCAGCATACCTCTTATGTATACTAATAATACATATTAGAATCAAGCACATAGAACAATCATTCGTTTGGTTTGTTATTAACACAATGTAAGATAATAGGATTAAGTAGGGGCTTTACAATTTTGGTGTCAACTTGAATTGGTTTATATTTTAGTAATGTTTTTCTTTATTCTACTTAAGACCAAGAAATACTTTTAATATTCTAAATTAGGTTTAACCACGTCTCTACAAATTATTATCTGTCTATATTCCAATTGATTTTGCAAAATAACATTAACATCTTTCTATATTCCTCAATGATTTACAAAGATTAAACATCTTTGTATCATCCTTGCCTACTATTTATTTTTATTTATCTTTGAAATATTTTTAAAGAAAATTTATATTATTTTTAAAATATTAAATATATAAATAATTAACTCAATAATTAATAGTAATAAATAATAAACAAAAATTTAAAAAGATATAATAAATAAGAGTTTTAACATTTATATAATTAATTTTTTACCTGAAATATTTTTATAACTCGGCGTTTGGAAATAAATATTAATTAACTCTTAAAAAAATAAAACTAAGGTGAAGAAATTGATATCACTAGTAAAAGTAAAACCGAGTTCCAATACGCAGTGAATCAAATCTCTAAAAAAATATTAATTAAATAAATCAAAAAATTTAAAACCATTGATATAAAAATCCTAAAGTTAAGACATTAATATCACTAGTCAATGTAAACCAAATTCCAAATCCGCAGTGAATCAAATCAATTGGATAAGCTGACGCGCTTTGGAGGCCGGTACAATCCACAGAAGTTAAGTCGATTCTCTTCCCATAAAGAACATGGACTCCCATAATGAAACCCCGTTGAAGATGACAACCGACCTTTCGATGGAGTGGTGGGCCCGAGCCACACATGTGAAGGGGAGTCGTTTAATAAAGTGGAGTATAGTTAAAAGTAGCCGGAATTTAGGCAAAATAATCTTAAAAAATATTGTAGAGGCAGTGTTTGAATCGTGTTTTTGATGGTGGAAATAGATTCATCACCATCAAAAATTGCTAGGATACTTAAACTTTTGAAATTTAACAACTATAACTTGGATTTACAAAAATCTTTGCCAGATTTTCTCTAAATATAACTAGACTTTCCATAACTGTTCGGACAACTCTTCTGCTTCTAAACTACGGTTTGGAAAGTAAGCGTATGATTTAGATAATATTTTTTAAAGGTAAAAATTTGTAGTGAGAAGGTTTGAGTCGAGTTTTTATCGTTAAAATGGATTCAAGACGATGGAGTTGTGGGGCCGGGCCCAACACTTGAAAGGTAAGTGTACGAAATTTTTAGATAATATTTTTGAAAGGTGAAAATTTGTAGTAACAAGGTTTGAGTTGAGTTTTTATCTTTAAAATGGATTCAAGACGATGGACTAGTGGGGCCGGGGCACTACGAAATTTTCAGATAATATTTTTGAAAGGTAAAAAATTGCAGTAAGAAGGTTTAAATTGAGTTTTTATCGTTAAAGTAGACATTTAAATTTTGAAATTTGACCATAATTTTCTTAACAAATTTGAAGACTGAATAAAATACGACAAACCAATCCACAAAATCAATCTCCTTTACTATGGTGGGAGACTGTCTGCCATGAAATTCCTGTTGGAGATGACAAGCGACCTTTCGACGAAGGTGTGGTGGGTTGGGCCACGTACATAAAAGGAATCTTCTATCTTGTTTTTGAAAGACCTAATTGAGACTAGAGTGCAGAGACATTGTACTATATGTTGTATTATTTACTGGAGTGTAAATATCATGCATGCATCAGAGATTGATCCTATGTTTGGATTGTACAGTTTTGGAAGCATGAATTCCCTTTAAATATGGGCTATTCATCCTAGGAATTACGCAAGAGATTAGGGGCTTGGAGAGCTGCAAAATTGGCTAAGTGTTGGCCAAGAGCTAGCTTGTGCGCTGAGAGAGTTGATCATACTTGTGTGGAATTGTTATAGTGAGAACAAGATTTGTATCTTCACTCATATTTTTGATATATGCAATACAGATAGTGGGGTTTTGAGAAGTGGATTTTCCTAGATACAACTTGTGTTATGTGCCATTGATTTAACTTCTTCTTGTTCATATTTCTTTCAATCGATCTATTGGCTTTTGTTGGTTGGAATTAGAAGTAGATTCTTATCTTATGCTTTAGTACATTGCATGAGCTTGTGAATCTGCGTGATTTTCTACAGAAATCTGGATTCTCTTATTTATAAAATACTAATTCATTTTTGTCATTTATATCATAGGAAATGTAAATAAGATTGCAACAACAACTCTTAAGGCTCAACCTTTCCTCAAATGCATTATCTCTTCATGTTGCTCAACCTTTTGTTGGATAGTGCCAAGATCACTAAATATGGTAATCTCAAAACTATCCAAGAAAATGTTGAGAAAAATGAAGAGATAGTGCATATGAAGAAAGGTTAAGCACCTCAAGGCTTGTTGTTGCAATCTTATTTACATTAAGCACCTCAAGGGTTGTTGTCGCAATCTTATTTACATTGATTGTGATATAAATGACAAAAATGAATCTCTGTTTTACAGAGAAGAGAATCCAAATTTCTAAACACTTGTTTTACTCATTTTAGAGCCAAATAACCATGGAAAGATTAACATAATAAATGGAGTAACCTGATGCAAACAAATTTTCCTCAACTATTGGATTTTTGCAAAAAAAAACTAATGTTGAGGACAAAAATAATAATGAGAAAGTGGCACAATCCAATGGAAAAATGCATCAAGACAAAATCCAATTGTACAGTACCATGAGAAAGAGGGCCTGAGCTGAGTATAGATTGGTGGTGGAAAATTTACAAAAAACACAAATTAGCAAAGTAATTATCATACCCTCCATGAAAGATTTAGATTCAAAAGAATTTACACTTTGATCATTTCAACTGACCTGATCAATATAGAATTGGAAACAAACCTAACCATTATTACATTATTTACATCAATAAATCTAATCAGTGAGAGTATGGCTTTTATGCCTCATTTCAGCGATTGCCTTGAAGGATGAAACCCCTCCCTAGGAACATCAGAAAGCCATACATTACTATGATTAGCAAACTAATTTTTGTTCATTAAACACTACAAATAGACACAACTTCAACTTCTCGCGTCCTTGAATATTAAATTTAGTTAATATTGAATTTTTGAGGCAGTAAAAGCTATGGCTAGTGTAAGGATTCTCAAATTTCAACTTGTTTCCTTGCAAAATTTTCATGTTTCATCTCTGCATAACTTCCCAAAATTTGACTTAATAGAAAGATAAAACTAAATAAGGTGCCTACCTATATTAACAGAACAATAACTTCATTCCTAATCTTTTCATGTGACATGCCCATGAAAATATGTTCATAGTTTAGAACATGCCACTGTTCAAGAAGCTACATTCGTAAAAAAATTGTTTCTCCTTTACCATTTTCAATAAATGAAGAAATCACATCAATTTTTAGATATAAGGGATAATTTTTCAAATCTTTCCACCTAACAATAAGATCGTTACAACTAAAAATAATTCAGAGCATACCTTTCATTATTTCAACCTTTCCTCTCTACCTAGTTCCATGCTTTGTTGCAAACTTAAATTTCATATGGAGCTTTTATGTAATTGATGAGAACTGGCCACCAATTTTCTTTAAATTAAAGCTTAAAAAATAGTTGAAGGTTAAGCTTAAAAGAAAGAAACACAGGAAACCGTGTACAATAGAAACCATATAGAGTTTATCTAGAAACACGTATTTTTTACATAAGTACATATAATGAAACTTCATAATAGAACTCTTGGCTATTTTCCCATTGTCTTGTTCATGGAAGCCCACATGCAATCACTATTCATAATACAATTATTGACACGTCTAACCTCATGAGTTGTCCAAGAGGAAAGTCATCTTTCAGTTTCATATCAGTTAAAGGATATCTAAAAAACAAAACTCTCTTTGCTAAAAGAGTTGAACAATGAGGATATTTACTTTATAGCTATATGATACATTATTCACTTGTTGGACATTTTAGGCATAAATAAAATGAGTATCAAATGTATTGGGATCAATTTGCCACACATTCAATGTTGCATACTCTTCCCAACACTCCTTTAGTTGAGCTTCAGTGTAAGTTTGCATGCAAGAGACCCAATTAGATGCATTTAAACAAACCTTGATTAGGAAATTTGAACTAATGATATTTGTCATGGTCTATACAGTCTATGGAGAGTACCTTTCGAGAAATCCAGTTCAGGGCATTAGCATAACATACATCCATAGTATTCATTCTTGAAGCTTCATCCCTTATGATTGAATAGATGTCAAATATGGTATCCAGACCAATTTTCTTTCTTTTGTCAGCATATAAGGAGAAATTTATCATTTGCATAAGCCTGAGGGCTTCATCTACATCACTACTGTTTCTAAGAATATAAGTCACCTTAGGGCCTGTGAACAATAAATCTAGACAAAATAAACAAACATAAGCTTTTGACAATAAACGAGTTTCTGGAATTAAAAGGCCAAATTTGGATTAATTTTGTTTCTTAGTCACAAATGCACTCTAGTATTGAAAATATGAGAACTTGAAAAGTCACTTCTCCTAGAATTCACACATAACACTACGTAATTGCACAAATGAATAGATAAATTACCATTGAGATGCAAAAAATGCTTAAAAGTGTTCTATCAGTGGTGTAAGAATGTGGTGCATCACTTTGTGTTTTTTCTTGTCTCATGGAAGAATAAGCACTGGAAATATATTTGGTAAGGTCTTTAGGCATAGAAGGTGATACCCTTCTTGTCACTGCTATATGAGCCCTAGAAAATATTAACCATCACAAGATTAAAAACTACTCAACATTAGAGTACGGTAATTCGAGCATCAATATATAAAGAAGAGGTGACAACAACTCACCTAAGGATAGAAGACTCGAGAGGAGTAAAGCCTAAAGCTAGTGGCTCACACTTTTGATGCATGTATAACATGTGTCTTTCCATTTCTAGATCACTATCCATATTAACTTTATCAAGTATCATCCACAACAAGTCAAACCGAGAAAGAAATGCTGAAGGAAGTTTGATATTCTCTGCAGGTGTTCTTCGTAGATCATATCCACCCCTATGATAATGAACAAAATAGTATAAAACAAAACTCAAAATTAAAGTTCCATCACAAAAGTAGGATACAATGTACATTAAAATACAAGAAAGAAAACATGAGCCATAGTCTCCTTTCAAGTGAAGAGTATATAAAGAACTATTAATTAGCTATGGAAATAAAAGCAGGAAAAGAAAGTTGAGAACACTATATATAGTTAAACCTTAAATAAAAAAACTACTACTTGAAAACAAGTAATGTAAATTTTTTTATTATCTAAGGGTAAGGAAACAAAATCACAGTAAAAATAGATAATTAGGGGATTTTGAGGTCTAAAATGGACCTCCTAAGGAAATTATAAAATAATAGTGGAAATAATAAAAAAAGATTAGATTGCATTATCAAATTTTAGAGGGAAAAACAAACGTGTTTTTCAACTCGTATTTTCAACTTATCTCCCTATGGGTTTACTCAAATTTCGAGTGGAAACACTCATTGAATGCAAAATTTGATTATTCATCTAAGGAGTACCCCTGTTGCATACTTTCGATAGATCCTACTACACAAAATATGAGAAATACATGAAAAATGTGATTGTAATCACATTTTTTCTTGTATTTCTCGTTTTTCATGTAGCGGGGTCCATCAAAAGTATGCAACATGGGTACTCCTTAGATGAGGAATTAAATTTTGCATCCAATGAGTAATCCCACTCGAAATTTGAGTAAAACCTTAGGAAGATAAGTTGAAAATATGAGTTGAAAAAGTAGTTTTATTATTTTTTAATCTTTTTACTTTTTTACCCTAAAAATGGTGAATCATCCCCCATGGTTGACATCATCATCTTGAATCCTATTGGTTCTTATAAAGTTTATTTTTGTTGTACTCTTTTCTTAGGAGTCCTATTTTAGACCTCAAATTTCCCCTAATGTTAATCATATTTTACCAATTCGAGTTCCTAAATAGGAGAAAAATTAAGGGCACTAGGATCTTTGTACAAGTCAATATATGAGTTTAAAGAGGTTTCAAATTTCTCCATCCTTCAATGTATCGTAATGGTTTAGAACTCCAAAATTGAAAATGTACTTCATACTTTCAATCCAAGATCCAGAACTAAAGAGCACATAACAACTTTAACAAGGCAAAGTCGAAAGAAAGGACACAAAAAAGCTTTAGCTTAAAAAAGAAGAAGATATGAATGAATCCCCCAATAAGCACAACATTCCAATTACATATCTATTCTATAAAAAACATTGATAAAATAAAATCCTTTTCTTCTATACAAGACACCTTCCGTGCATCCCACTACGTTGATGCAATTCCATGAGATCTATCTCTAGAATTCATGACATTCACAAATTCATATTCATGGTAGGACCTGATATGAATCTACCTTCAAATTGAATGATAATAGTCGTAGTAGCATCTAGAAAAATTGTTTATGCATTTAGAGATGTTGTTATGCCCTCCTTTGCAATGTTGATAGTTTGCTGCTCCATCACTTCATGATTAACAGTACGGTCTATCTCGTCCATAGCACATGATTCATCACATACAAGATCCATTATTTTTGTCACTACTTCGAAGGTGTCGAAAGATATATGTTGGTGAAACCTCTAATGCATTGAGTCTAAAATGAAACAATTTCCAACTCCAAATAAACCAACAACTTAAACATTGGAAAGAATAAAGCTCATAAACATACCACGACCTCATCTTCGAGGACCATTTCATTAGGTGACTGGATCCCTTCGAAAAATAGTTGTCAGATTAACACCATTGCTTCCTCGACCTGTGGTGTAAATTCCTCGAGGTTCCACACTAATCATGTGCTTCAACAACTAACTCTTTGCAACTCCAGGATCTCCCATCAAATAGACATGCAAAACACCTTTTATTTGCAAGTAAAATAGAAATGTCAGAAATACATATAGATTTTCCTTTATAGACAAACTCCAAAGACCAGATAAGAAAGAATAACAAGGCGTTTTTATGAGATAGTCACCAACGGGGTAACAAAGTTTCTCCGTAAGAACTCTTTAGTAAATATACCTTCATTCCATCCTTGCGTTTTCTAGTTGGGGCACCAACAAGAAACAAAAGCAGGGATATTTTTACATCCTCGTGTCCAAATATTTTTGGAGCCAAAGAAAACACAAGCTTGTTGTAGATGTCCCCATCCTTAGCAAGCAATTTTATTTGTTCTTGTTCATCACCTTGTAAAACATACCTACAGTTTATGAGAAAATTCTTCGGCATAAATCACATGATATTACATTTGTCGACGCGTTTCGAACCAACGAGTGTGGTTCATCGTCAGGACAAGTTGAAGAATCAGATCTAGGTTGCATGTTAAATAGTTAGAGCAGGACCTCCAACGATTATATTTGACCAGGCAATGGTTAAATTGACCAGCTAATGGCTATATTTGACTTGGAAACAGCTAGCAGGACAGGACCAATGGAATGGAGAGCAATTTAATTAAAAATTAAAATAAGTTAAAGTTAAAGAATTTCAATAGTTATTAAATCAATAGTTATCAAATCAATAGTTATCAATACTAATAGTATTATATTAGTACTTTCTCATAAACTTGATATGGATCACAGAAGCCTCAATTCAACAATACCTACAGTTGTTTGAAATTAATGAATAAAATAAGCAATATAGAGAAAACATGGATCAAATAAAAAATTCACTAAATGGCACATTTTAAAAAACTGCATATGCAAGACATGCACAACCAAAGAAAAATTTCTAATCTACCTACATCAGATGTGGAACTTTACATATCTATATAACACATACCTAATGGTATATTAACTTTGAAGACTGAATTTTGGTGGAAGGATCCATCATACTGGTAAACCCACTTATTAAATAGTTACATGCATGATGTGGTCTGAATGTATCGATCACTAATTCCCTATAGAAGGAATTGCCAAACTTGTCTTGTGAAGTCACACTGGAGAGGCAGTGCTGAGGACTTCTTTAATTGGTCGGGAGGAGAATTGTCTTCTCGGTGGAATTTTTGGTTCACATGGATCATTAAGAGAAAAGAAATGGGTATTATAACGGCTTATCTGTGTGGAATTTAAAAAAGGAATTACTTGTTAAGTTAGGCTCTAGATTATGTAGAGTAATTATGTGTTCTTGAATATGAAGTTACTTATAGGTTGAGTAGTTTGGTGGTACATGATAATCTATTGTTTGTGTCATTGTCTAAATATGTAATTATACATTTTTTGGGTGACAGGAAAAGGGGAATTAGGGTTATTACTTCGGTCAAATTGATAGCGTTCAATAACTCAATTACAATCCCTAATGATACAATAATTCCGAAACATATGTAAACAAAGTTAAATTAAAGACAACTTGGTTAAAAATAATTATCGAGAAAAAAAATTCAGAAATTGATGTTTTGTTTTGTATTGGCCAAACTGGAGCATAGGGTTAGATTGTGAGGCTGACCTGAATACTGATAATGAGGGAATCAATCCCTCGCACCTAAGGTTGTTCTCAACATTGCATAAGAAACTTAATAACATAGTACAAGAGAAGTGAAATAACCATATTCACTAGAAATAGACGAATGCATAGAAACTGTAACACTAGAAAGAAAACTAGTATAATTTCACACCTCAAGTACTTAACCATGAATGGAAGAAAGAAGGTAAATATACATGTTATCATTTACAAGTACATTATGCTTGAGAATGACAATCTTTAATTCATAACACTGTAATAAAACTATAAATAATATTATAAGGAAAAAGGAAACACAAGACTCGTCGTCATGCTGCAAGGGTTAGAATACAAATGCCTATTTAACTAAAGGAGAGGGGTCATTTATCGACCACCGCTCTGGTATATACATACCCTTGCATACAAATGCCTATTTAACAAAAGGAGAGGGGTCATTTATCGACCACCGCTCTGGTATATACATATGAAATTGTTCACTACAAAAATATGGGTAATTAAATGTACCCCAACTCCTTAAACGCTAAGAACAATCGGTAAATATCCTCGCTCTTACAGAGCTACCTAATGGACCCGAGAACAAAGCCATGCATTTAAACAAGAAAATTTGACATTCAATAGAAGAGTTAAGCTCCGACAAGACCTGGAAGGGAGAAAATGGAAGTTAGTTTTCAGAGAGAGAACCTTTAAGACGAACATTGAACTCTTTGGTGACAAGGAACAACCCTTCCTAAAAACATTACCTATGTGAAAGCAAGAAACCGGGTTAGCAAATTGGAAAACAAATCATGGAAAAAAAAAAAAAAACGAGAAGTGGAGATTAAGATAGGGCTATCGATAAAATCTTTACTTGAAGAAGGTACTACAACAACCTTTCATGGTGGACCTGCAACGAATAGGGAGATTACACTAGTTAAATTATTATATAACCCTAAACAAAGGAAGAAATGTGTCCATGATGTGGTGTCATACCTTTGAAACCTTCAATAAAAAAGGAACTAATAGAGACCTGGGAACCGAAGTATAGAACTTCAGTGTATCCTAGTTGCACACTAAATAAATTAAACAGTAAGCTCAGCAAGAGGTGCACATATAAGTCCAAACAAGTGAAATTTCAACACAAAGAAAATGCTCCATACTTGTCAAACGAAACTAGAACAAGAGAAGAGCAATTCTCTTGTAGGATTCTCTGGGTGGAAGAGTCAGGGGCAACGGAGAGGAGGGCGCCAATGACCAATTGCAATGTTAGAGAGGGAGATTGCTTACCCTGTAACCATCTCCTCCAATCTTGACCATCATTGTAACCTTAAGTGTTCTAGGCCGTTGATCTTGCACTCATCCCAAAGCTATGAATGCGTTGCCATTTGGCGCATGTTGGCATACCTTCTCAAGGGTTCGGAAGGAGATGTGATTAATGACATAAAAAATAATAACCAAGGTTTACTATGTGGCGCATGGGAAACCGTTGAAATGTAAATGTTATCATATCATAACCTTCAATCAACAGGAAATTATTTGGTATGAGTCAATAGAACAAAGTGATGACTAGATGTATAGTGTGATTTTTATTTTAGGTTGAAAATACATATCGCTCTTATGTCATATGTAATATGTTCGATTTTATGCAAGGTAATTTTATATGATTATTACTTTTTTACTATAAAACTTTGGTGTATGTTACATCGGTTCTCCTTATTACGATAGGGACTCTCATAAAGAAACCCTATTGGAGATGACAACCAACCTTTTGACCAGGAAGTGGTGGGGTCGGGCCAAAGAGTTGAAAGGTAAGTGCCATAAATTTTTCGATAACATTCTTGAAAGTTAAATCCTACAACAATGTGGTTTTTTGAAAAAAAAAAAACCATAGTGAAATCAATCATATCAGTACGACGGGTACTCCTGTTGGAGAAGAAAAGCGAGCTTTCAAAGAAGTTGTGGTGGGCTAGGCCAAGGGTTAAATTTGACAGGTCGCCCTACCCATCCAAGATTTATTTTTATGACAATTTTATTTTTAAATTACTCTTCACATGAATTTTAATATTTACTTTTAGCTTGTGTAATATTCTTCATATAAAAACATAATTAATGAAAGTTTATCATTTTTTATTCTAGAAATGCATTCATAAGGAATTGATTAACTACTATACTTTTTGGATTTTTTGGGCATTTTATTTCTATAATTCAACGAGTTATTTTCTTTCAAGACCCCAATTATTTGTTATTTGAAATGCATTTTTCAATACATTTATTTGAAATGCATTTTTCAATACGTAAATGGATTCAACATCATCAAGAGATTCCAAGGGAAAAAAGTGAAGAGTGTCAATTTCAAAGTTGTGTGAAGAGTTCCAAATCTATCCATGAGTAAATTCATCCTTGTCAATTCCACGGGGGCTTCACTCAATGAATCCATGACATAGCATGTGTGTTCGTGGCATATTAAATAATACTCTTAATTTGACTACATATTGGAAAATACCCCTAAAATTAAAATTATCTAACCCCCTACCAATATGTACCCAATACATCTTCCCAATTTAAAAAACCCCTAGTTTCATTAGATATTGTAGGTATCCATCTTTTCATTAACATTTTTTATCCCCGTTTATATTTTTCATTAACTTTGAGCTCCATTTTTTATACTTGCTAATATAAAAACCCTTTACCCCCTATTATATGCTCAATATATTATGTCATTTTTTACGGAATATATATCCCCAATATGAACCCACGTATTATGATATTGCTTCGCCAACGAATCCCCTGTGGTCAATTCATAGCCTTAGCTCAGGGATAACCTTTGTTGCAAAAATATGAAGTGCAACAAGAAGCTTATGGTTAAGTGTAGCATCCTTATACAATGAGGTGGTGATTATCACATGTACAAGGAATTGATAGTTGAAAAAATTTAAGAGTACAAGAACAAAGTGTGTATTCCCAATCTACTAATCTCAATGCTTACATAAAACAAAAATAAGAAAGAGAGCAAGAACAAGGACAAATAAAAAAACCTAACAAAGACGAATGATATTTTTGTACTAGATTATTCAAAATATCTATCACTACACTCCTTTTGTTCCTATGCAAAAGCATAAAGGTTAGTGGAGAAATTGACACTAGCCCAAAAGGCAAATGTATTTGAATAACAATTGTCAATTCTACGTATGATTATTGCAATTCCAATTAGCCAAATAGAAGTAACACAATTGTCAACAATAGAACAATTCCAATTAGCCAAATAGAAGTAACACAATCATCAACAATAGTTAAGAACATGGTAAGGGTGCTCCTATCACAGGCAAAGACAAGGGAAGCTAGTAGGAACCAACAATAACCATTAAAGCATATGACGAGGGCAATCCAAATAAAGGATAACCAAAGTACTTGAACAACATGAAGCGCACATGCACCAAATTCATAAAAGCAAGACAACAGAAGCAAAGGGTCCACTACCATCATAATTTCACAATAAGTAACCATCAATAGAAGTTGTTTAGATTGGTATGGACGAAGAATTTGCCAACCAAGGATATCATTGGAAGAAAGCCAAAAAACAATTTAAGATTACAGTGGAAGTTAAAGAAAGAGATGACAAGAAAAATAACACTACTAAGATAGTAAGGCAAAATAGTGATACTAAGAATGGAAGAGCAAGTGGGTAAAAATGACACTTTCCCAACAAAAGGCATCATGGAATAGGAAACCAAAGGCATTTCCAAGGAAAGCACGAGAAGGTAAAGAAAGAGATGACAAGAAAAATAACACTACTAAGATAGTAAGGCAAAATAGTGATACTAAGAATGGAAGAGCAAGTGGGTAAAAATGACACTTTCCCAACAAAAGGCATCATGGAATAGGAAACCAAAGGCATTTCCAAGGAAAGCATGAGAAGGTACCAAAGAAGGTAGAGTCCGATAAAGAACCATGAAAGTAACAACAGGTACCTTGGAAAGGCTAGAATTGAAAACCAAGGTCTAAGGAATGAACTATATAAGACTAAGTAAAGCCTAATAAAGAAGCAACAATAGGACTAAAGTAAAAGAGAATAAAGAGAAGAAAAAGGCATAAGATGAAGCAAATATGGCAAAAGGAGTTCCCACCTAACAAGTTCCAACAAAAAAAATCTAGAAACCAACATAGGGCTAACAGTAAAACCTAAGAAAGTAGCAACAAAGTTAGCAGTCACCTTAAAATAAGAAAAGTCCAAGGTAGAGGACTTCAATCTTGCAACAAAAAATTTTCAACGAACAAGGTCTAAGCATAAACCCTCCATAAGAATTCCATTGTCATTGTGATCCACCCTAACAAAATGGCACAAGTTTACAAGTTTTAAAGGGATAAGGGTAGGTGAAGTCTGCAACAAGTTTGCAAGATTCATTACACCTATACTAGCACTTAAGCCAAAGAAACTCAAACCTATGTATTTTTCCCGTGTATATATAAGTGAATCTGGCTGTCGCGTTCACATGGAGGGCAAAGAGAGAGCGCTCCAAGCCGCCCGTCCCCTTCTACCTGTCGGGAGCAGCAGCTGCACGGAAGCGCCACACAGAGGTGACACGTATCGTCTGGTCCACTCCAGAGATCTCCTGAGTCCTTCCCTTCCTTGCTATCGAATCCGTTGCCTGACACCATCCTAAACTTCACCCACACCCTAACCCTAACCCAACCTCGGAGTGCACGCGTGTATACAATTCAACGATTTTTTCTCACAAAGATCCTTCGCAGAATCGCACTATCTAAAAAATAAATTAGATGTGATCGTGAAATTACATCCCAGTGACTATGACACTCGTCATTTTATTACATGCCAGTGACTATGACACTTTTTAAAATTATTAGCAAGTTCACAATGACGTCTTTAACAGGTTAGAAAAAACTGTATTTAACCGGTAAAAAAGAGTGAAAACGGGTATACGTGCGTCAATCTTAAAGCCTGGGCCAGGCTACAGAGATTTCGATGAAGTTTAGGAATGGGTAGGAACTTTTTTCAATAACTTCGTTGAAATTTTTCCATTGAGAGCTCAACCTTGGAAGCACGCTACTCCTAAAGTCAACTTTCTCCTCATTTTCTTGGAGAAGTCAATACACACATTTCTTTGTCATTCCCTTGCAACTTCCTTCGGTCAACTATGTGAAGTCAATAGACACATTTCTTTGCCATTGCCTTGCAATTTCTTTCGGTCAACTCTGTAATTGCGTGCTTCTCCGTGGGCTTTACATAACAGTAGTTCTCTCTTCACAACTCAGGAGCAAGGCATTGAGGTGGTTTTTTTGTTCTTTCAGGGCATCAATAAATATTGGAACACTGGCTTAAAGCTTCTGCATACCCAAAATTTGACAGTTGTTACCTGAATTTATAATGCCGAAATTTCCATAATTTTGACGGCAAAAAACAGTCGGGTTAGGCTACGGCACAGTCGGGTTAGACTACGGCATAAATATTAGCACAAATTCCTCCCTCCTATCCCCTGCTCTGACAACATTCCATTCCTGTCCTGTGTTTCGCGATATCATGGAGAATCCCACAGCCGGTCATAGGATTGTACCTGTTACAGAAACACAGGTACTTCTGGATGGCATGCCCAGAGACAAAATGGCATTCCCAGAGAATAAAATAACTTGGTTTGCGTTTAAGCTTGCCTCTGTGGAGAAGGTAGCCAGCGGGCTCGGAAAGTTGGCCTTCCTCTGGGCCACCGTCGTCGTCCTCGGAGGATTTGCAGGAAATTTAAAATCGGTGGACTTCTGGTGCGTCACTATAATATTGTTCACAGAAGGTGTTCGGATCTTCAGCCGAAGCCAAGAGGTGGTGTGGCACCATGAGAACACGCTAAAATCCATGGAAACTCTCAGCGAGGAAGCTAGACGAGTAGGTAACGGCTTCTATAATACCTGCTACTCCATCTCAATTAAGATCTTCGGATGCTGGAGTTCAGAAAACAGTGAAGAAGAAGATTCTGATCGTCATGATTCTCAGAAGAGAAGTTGGTCAATGTCAATGGTCTGTTTTCTCTGCTGTCTGCAATTGTTGTCCGCTTCGACAATCGTCGGTTTGTCGCTTTATCGGTTACTAAGGCTTAACTACATCGTAAATTCAGGTAATGGTACCATGAATCTGAAATCGGCCCTCATAATTTTGTACGCCATGTCTCTGGCCGAAGCGTTTCTGTTTCTGTTGGAGAAGAGCTACTGGAAGATCAGTGCGAAGAAATTGCTGGAGGAGGTGAACAATGCTTATGGCTTCAACTTCGACAAGCCTGAGCTCCACACTGTCAGACGTTTTCTGTATGATACATATTCGCGGTGCGTCAAAGGTAACATTTTCGACGCTTGGAAGATGGAATTTGTGTCCTACAGCGTGGAGTTGCTTCAGTCCAGCAGCGCGGACGGGCAGCTGACAGGTGCTCGAGTATTGTCCACGCTTGCGAGAAATGAGCAATTCGCAGAAAGAACTTTGAGGGCAATCGGAACCATGAAAGATGTGGTGGAGAGGCTAATCGACATGCTGAATTTCAAGAACGTGGACGAGAAGGAGATTCGAAAAGCGGCTGCAGAGATCATCTCCAAATTGGTGGAGAACAAGCGGCATTGCGTTCGGGTGACGGCCATTACTGGGTTGATGGAATCCGTAGCCACTCTGCTGTACTCAAACGACTCAAATGAAAGAGGCTTTGTTTCGCTGGGCCTGACCATAGTGAAAAAGCTGGCGGAAGAGCGCTCCAACCGCCATAAAATCAACAGCAGCAGAGGGCTAATTCCTAAAATTATCTCACTCACAGACTTAGAACCCAGCGACCTCCAATTCGAACCCAACGCCTTCCAACTGGAGATCGAGAGGGATAAGAAGATCCCCTTCGCAACCGAGGTGGAAAAGCTCGCTCTGCAGATCGTGAAAACTCTGGCAAGCACTACAGGCTCGACCGGGAAGGACCTAAGGAAAAGGATCTTGAATATTGTCTTCGCCATAAGCAATCTCAGAAACGTTCTTCAGTGCACAGAAAGAGATGATCTGCGAATCCTGGTGATCGAGACGTTAACAAATCTTGCTCACGAACAAAAGGGCCGTGAAAGCATTGGCCGTACCGGCGGAATTCTGCGTAAGCTCTTCTCTTTGTTTTTCATGGAGAGAATTAATAATAATGATGAAAAGGAGAAACTTGTGAAGACGGCAGGAGAAGCCCTGGGTCTTCTTTCGCTGGAGTCGGAGCCTAACTGTAAAATAATGATGAGCATTAAGGTGGACCGTCACCCGAATGTAATGGCAAGCCTCATCTCCATCCTGGACGACGCCGTTAAGGGTATTCATGCAGCGAGAATTCTTCGAAATCTGCTTGAATACGCAGATGCAAATTACGTTAAACTGACTGAAGTCACTGCACTGGCAGAGAAGGTAGAAGATTGTATTCAAATCTCAGCCTTTCGTCTTTGCAGTATGATCTGAAAATAATTTCATTTAGAGTCTAGTATGATGTGTATGGTCTCTATTGGTTATTAAAGCTGAAATTTTATAATGTGTAGGGTGTTTTTTTTGCTAATGTCAATTTTAATGTGTAAAAAATTAAAATTTTAAATTCATGAAATTGGATCTCTCTAAATTAATATTAAACTTATTTAAAAAAATTAATATCTAAACTCATATTAAATCTATATTTAAAATAAATTTATGCTAATTTAACTTCTTGTGATGTGTTGTGATCAGTTTCTCAGGTTTGTGAAAGAAGAACATTCATGCATCCATAAGCGGGTGGCCATAGGATTGAGGGAGAAACATTCATGCGAGTACCAGGAAGCAGCCATAGGATTGGCTGCACGGTTTATGACCAAATGGGATTTCGCTCATGAGTTCCGAGAATTGATGTTGCTGAAACTGGTGAAGGTTTTTGAGAGTCACCCATATCCATCGAAGATGGTTCCCAATGTGAGGAGGTACAGCATCGAGGTCCTGATAGCTGTTTTGAAGAGGGACAAAGGTGCATTAGAGCAGAGGCCAGAATTGGTGAATGATTTAGAGAAAGCCTTGGAAGGAGTGATGGAAACGACGTCGGACTGGGAATACTATAGCGCCTTCTCCGGCAGTAAGGGGTTGAGCAGGCACACCATCCCCATTCTATCCCTCGCACACCATGCCATGGAATTGCTTCCTAAGTCGGAAATAAAATACAGACATGTCCAAGCCTGTGAACCGTAAATAATACGTCCAACTTTGTCTTGCACATGTGTGTGTTTTCTATGGTTTAAGATCATAAATATTGTCTTAGTTGTTCAACTCCGTGTTGCAAGGTTTTGTTTTCCCGTGTTTAATATTATAAATATGGTGTCAATTATTGAGTTATTGGTTAGTGGATGTTTTCCGTTGTAATTTATTGTTTATTTGAAAATGGATCACAAAAGTCTAAATTTAGTATTTAATATTTTTTATTGAGCATAAATTGTGGTCCTGGTCTTCAGATGAGCATAAATTGTGGTCTTTTTTATTTTGAGCATAAATTGTTTTTTATTTTGAGCATAAATTGTGGTCTTGGTATTAGAAGAGCATATGTTTTTTTTTTTTAAACAAGATTTTTTAAATAGAATAATATAAATAAATTTTGTCTTGAGGTGGATTTGGTGGAGGGATTGTTCTTAGGAAAATCACTCTTTCAACATCATGAGTGAGTTGGGCAAGGGTTCAAACAACTATGCATAAATTCTAAGCCTTGAGCTTCTTTTCTTATTTGCCATTGAAAAAGAATTTAGCCAATTACAAATTTTTGTTGATTCCATGATCCTCTTCAGAGATGTCACATACATACACTAGTTCCTATTTTTAGAAAACATTACACATTTGAAGCAAGCTTTTGACAACATTTCTTCTCCTCACATCTACAAATCAACAGATTCATCCAGAGTGGATGTGGCATTGGACACTTGGCAAGTTAATAAGAAGATAAGTGACACTGTTACAAATATTTCCAGAAACCTTTCAAATAGGGTTGGCAATAGTAAGGATAAATCTTCCATGATGAATGTCTCTTTTTTGTTTTCTTTAGACCCTTTATATGAGAAGTTTTCTTAAAAATGAAAAAAAAAACATCTGGCCATTATTTAGTTTCCTTACATTTGTCAATAATATGGGCATGTAAAAGGTCTATAAATCGACTAAATAGGCTTTACTAAAATGTTAAAATTTATGATAAGTAAAGTTGATCATCATCACTTAATATGAGTTGACTCACCACTCTTATTTAAATAAAATCACACTAGAATTATATCTTTTTTTTCTTTTTTTTCTTTTTTTATTTATTTTATTATTATATTTTTTTTATTTATGACAAGTAAAGTTGATCATCATCACTAATAAGAATTGACTCACATCTATCTAAATAAAATCACACAGAAAATATCATTTTTGTATGTGAAGAAAATATTATGTGCGAAAAATTTTTAGATATTGCAAAGGGACCAAAAAAAATTTGAATATTTATTTACAAAAAATGATTTTGAGAATTAAATATTATTTGCAAGAAATCCAATATTTATTAATATGATTGTCAAAGCTAGAATACTAAATCATATGTTTTCAAATACATATAATTTTAATCTCATATATTTTACTTTTTCTTTTTTCTTTTTCTTTCTCTTTTGTGATTCATAAATCATGCCCCTAAAGTGTCTAGAAAATTGAACTCTTAACTTCTCAATAACAATAACAAAAGTACTACTAAATCAAGAATTAAACTCTGATTTCCTAATAGCAAAAAATGCTATAACTAAATAAAATTAATTAACTAAATATGCATTTTACTTTATAAAAAATAATTATTTTTATTTTTTCAATTAATAATATAAATTGTAATAAAATATATTTAAATTTTATAAATATTTCTAAACCATTTTTTTATCTTTTATTAATTAATTCAAAATATGATTTAATTACTTTGAATAAAAAATACAATATGATTCCAGAAAAAAATAATGGTAAATTACATAATTTACTTTTTATTTCCGAACTCCTCAAAACCTTAATTTTAATAATGTGCGGTTGTCATTCAAAGAAATATATATTAACGCAATACATTTTTTCCTCTATTTAAATTTGACAATGGGTAAGGAGCACATATAATGCGATTTGATTTGTAAAACATACTAATAGAACATTAATTTTATTATTAAATTAATATTGTATGATTTAGGATTAGGGTTTTTATCAATGTATAAAATTATTGATAAGTTTATTTGTTTTTAAATAATTTATATAAGTGTTTAGCTACTTGTATTGATATCTTTGGTTGTGCAGAAAAGCCAAATCGCTCACAGGATTTCTCTTAGATTTTTGTATTTTTTTAGGTGCAGAACTCATAGTCTTATACTGGTCTATTCATTTTGATGTGTTATTCGATGCTCATTTTTAATATTGTCTATGTGTTGCGCTGTATTATATTTGTGGTCTATTGCCTCGTTTTATTCATGAGATCAGGAGAGTTTTTGAAACCTGACATCTTGGCAGGTGAAGCCAAACCATCCGTTTATATATGCAATTTTAAAATATATATGCAATTTTAAAATATAATTAAGAATTTTTAAATTTATAAATTTTTATTGTGTTACAAAAATTTTATTTTTTAATATTTTTATAATAACATTTAAATACATATTTTAGAAATAAAATAATTTTTGTTTTTCTATTTTTGAATAGAAATTAGAAATTTTTTTTTTTGTTCAAAACAATAAGAGGAATGTTTTTTCATTTTTAAGATAAATTTTTAATTAAATAATATAAATAGATATTATTTATTTGGTAATGAATAATTATAGGGAAAATAGAAGCAAACTTCTTCAATTCATAAAATTGTTTAAAATATTAATTTTGGAAAGTTTTTTAGAAATATTTTTAAAGTAATATAAAGATTTTTTATAAAAAGATTTTTGGAAATAAAGTAATATAAATTATTATTATTAATGTTATATGTGTGTGTGTGAATGATGGGGTATCTCTACTTGGAGGTTAGGTAGGGTTTAAACATTTATGTAGAAATTTTAAGATTTAAGCTTTTTCTTTTATTTCATATTGAAAAAGAATGTCATCACTCACATATTATCGGTGATTTCATGATCGTTATTAATTGGTTTAATAATATTCAAAGATGTGACGTGCGTTATTAATTGGTTTAATAATATTGAAAGATGTCACATGCACACACTGGTTTTTATTTTAGAAGATGTTATGTTGGAATGACAATTGGAAAAATGGATTCAATTTTTATTAAGAATATTGTGCATATAAATACAATTTTGAAAAGGTTGGATTCACTTTCAAGGGTTTCTTGGACTTTAGTAATTAATTAAATAATGCACCATAACCCTAACAGCTTAGGAACCCGGATGCGGGTGTTAGTATGCATTCAATGTGAGCCATGCGCACGCCACGCGGAGAGGACAGCGGGCAACTGCACAGGCAGGTGGTGAGGGATTTTAAGCTGGCTGACACGAACGGCATTCAATGCCATTCAATATAGCCGCTGTCCCAAGGTAATCGCTGCGGAATTAACAGGATGGCAGCTCTGGTAACCAGAACATTCTCCACAGTTCGAGTTTGGAGGCAGGATGAAAGCTTGAGCTCCAAGGAAGAAAGAGGGGAAGGTGAGTTAAAGAAAGAGGAAGGTGGCAAAGGCGGTAGCAGGCCTTTCCACATAGTTCATTTCAGCCTTACGTCTGCTCCTGGCTTAAGGTCCTCTCGGGATGTAGAGGTGGAGATTGCTCAAGGATTCGCTCAATGGTGGTGCAGCATTGCGGAAGTGACGCTTCCCCTGCTGACGAATCTGGTTTCTTCAACGTTGTTGCGGTCAGCGGAGCAATTGTGGTGTTAAATAGTCTTTAGGCTGGGATGGGGCATCCTCTGCCTTCAAGCACACTTGCCTCATATCGAACTAATTCCATGGCTCCTTGTCTAAGAGCTACACCTCGGTGTGGGCGTAACTCTGGGCAGCGGGGAGGTTCTGGAGGAAGAGGCAGTCAAAGCCCTCGCTGCATTTCGCCCCTAGCCTGTGCGTCGCCACCTTCAACCAGATCGGAAGATTCAGGCCACTCCATCAGCAACACAGTGCAATCAGCAAGGTTCCAGTTCAGACGCAGGACAAACAAACCTCTAATTTCGGCTCTCGTGACGGTCATCTTCTCAGAAGAAGACGAGGAAGATGGAAGCTTGAAGGAGGCTACTGAGGAACAAACGCCTTCTCCCTCGGACAATTCCTCGCAGAGGAGGTGGATGGAAGATAGTTCTTACGTTCCTTCGTCACAGAGCAAATTAGACGAAGAAAGCACTTTTGTTCATTCAGAGGAGCAGGAAGAGGTGCTTCAGGAGATAGGGAGCATGAAGGACAAGAATATTATGGACACTGCACAGCAAAAAGTAGAGGCTCCACAGGCGATGGAAGATATCAGGCATGCTTCACCCCAGAAGCAAACCATGGACGAGGAGCCTGATAATTCCTTTGCTAACATTCTGTATCTCAAGCTGCCGCCGGGAATGAAGCTTGAAGATGTCCAGGACGGTGTGGAGGTCACCTGGGAGCGCGCCCCGGACAAGGAAACCGGGCAAGGTTCAAAAAATTTCAAGTAGCAAGCTCTGTTTTGAGGGTAAGGTCTCTTGCTCTGTTTTGGTGGTAAAGTCTCTTACTCTGTTTTGGTTGTTCGTGATTATGGCTCGGTACTTTTGGATCGGCTACACCTGTTCGGCTACAATGTTGCAGCGTATAGAGGCTGGCGACGAATCCAGCATGACAAGCCCACAATTTTTTGTATTTTTGATAATGACACGCAATTTCGCAGGTTTCCAGGCCTGTAAGACCTCTTTCCATTACTCTGAAGTCTGTTCTTGCTTGCAATAATTTGTACAATGTTCCTTACAAACAGCGGAATAGATATTTTTGTGAAAATTTTGATAGAGAGTTGCTAAATCACTCTCAGAGGTTAAATCCTCTTGTAAATATTTTTACAGTTTCTTTAATATAAGTAGATTAGTCTTTGCCCAAAAAAAAAAAAAAAAAAAAAAAAACCTAACAGCTTAGGTTTCCAACATTACACCCTTAATTCGAAGGGGTGTATATAAGAGTCTAAGAAGATAGCTAAAATGGAAAAGTGTATGACATCCAATGGCTGAATGTGCTATCTGAAATGGTGGTTTAAGAAAAAACCACAAACCAAAAGGTGGATGAACTCAAAGTCTCAACCAGTGTTGGTTTAAGGCTGACCACCAACTCTTGAACTAAAACACAAAGTAGTTCATGGAACAACTCCAAATTTGGCTAGAAGTTGAAGTCTTCCTCGAGAGGAAGTGTTCCTAAGGTCCTAAAAATGGAGACCTGCATCCTGGAAAATGGAGGTCTCAACCTGTAGAAAGAAAAAAAGAAACTCAACCTGAAAAGGAAGGTCTCAACTTGTGGTGGTTTAAGGAAGGCCACCAGCTAAATGCATGCTCATGGGGCATTACCCTATCTCTAGCTACAACTATGGATCTGGTTATGGTTGTCTCTGAATGTATGCTCAGGCAGCAGGTTTAGGTTGTGGCTCAAACTCACTTGATAAATCTCCGAATGATGAATCTTCGAAGTTGCTAACTGGACATCAAGTCCACCTCTGTCAAATACAAGGTGAGAAGATGAAGAAATTTTCACTGCAATACTAATCAATACTCGAGAACAAATTATGTGGTATGACTGGCATAACTTCTTAGTTGCTGAAGACCATTGCTAAGAAGTGATATGTCCAAGATGAATCTTCGTTCTTGCAGCAGTTTTGTTTCTGTAACATATGTTTGAATGATGAGTATGCTTACCACAATACTCATAAGGATGAATATCAAAACATTGATCTTTCACAAGGCCAACTCGATCGTGTTGTCAGCATTTGAAAATATGTGGTTGTTATGCAACAACAACAAGCGAAGATGGATCATCTTGAAGGAATCCAATGTTGTGAAACTAGATGGGCTTCAAATATTATGGAATCTAAAATAATATAGACATGTCCAAGTTTGTGAATCCTAAATAATGCAGGCATGTCCAAGCCTGTGAATTCTAAATAATACAGACATGGATCCTAAATAATACAAACATGTCTAACTTTGTGAATCTTAAATAATATAAACATGTCCAAGTCTGTGTTGGACATGTCTGTTTTTTGTACTATTTAATATTATAGATATTATGTGAGTTGTTGGGTTATTTGTTAGTGGGATGTTCTAGTTGACTCCAGTTCCAATTTATTTTTTACTTGAAATATCATGCTCAATGGTGACATCCTGCTGAAAGTGCACTCTTGCCTTTGTTGCATTCGACTACACTGATTTGGCACCTCTTTCCAACTCGTTTGATAACATGTGTATCGTAATCTTGAGTGCAGCCGGACCAACAACATATTGATGCATAGTGTTTGTGTTGATCTCCAAGTCTACGGTGGTGGCTACGTGCATCAACTCTTCAAAGTACATGTCCATCTCTAGTCGGACTTGGTTCTTTGACTTCGCCTCGATGAGTGTGCCTATGGATGGGATCGCATGCGTGCGCACAATGACATCCATGCTTCTGAACACACATGCATGTGAAGCCTGCACACTAGTGATGAGATGCGAGAGTTCCTCAGAGTTCTGGATCTGACTGTGGATGTGTGCCTTCAATTCAACCGCCTTTGGCTTCATCATTTTTGGAAAATGCAATGGGGTTCCTTTGTATCTCATTGTCCATGTTTGCATGCGACCCACAACAGTGTGCAAATTTGAAAAGATGCGTGCTCTCCTGGCACAGCGTACAGCATTGCTGCCAACTGTTGAGATGGAAAACTCACTTATGCACGGTGACGAATCTGGAATACAACATCTGCATGACTGCCTCGAGGGACGATACTTCATCCAGTATCACTCTCTTTAACTTTGCTCTAGGGGATGATGTAACCTGTTCTCCTCCGTGCTTGGTTGTTTGTAACTCCTTAGCCATGTGATCGTTCTCAGCTATCAAGAATCAAACACTCGAGCTGGTGGCTTCGACATATACTCTGGTAGCATCGGCCAATGTTGTTGGATGCTTGCGCACATCGAATATGATCACTCATTCTTCAAACTGCGCAGGAGATGTGTGAACATATAGAGTGGGAAGTCTGCATGACTGCAAAACTCTATGTTGTGACTCGTCGAAATATATGTTGTGCATCTCCGCCTCCGGATTGTCTCCAAGGATCTTTGTGTCTCCTTGATCGCTTAGGACTTTCTCTGCTTCTAGATCTAGTGAAGTCATTAGGGAGCCTCTTGGTTCTGAGGCATGAGGTCAATATCTTGATCTGAATCTGGCTGAACCATATTCGTGTCCATTTGCTCTATCATATGTTCAATCTCTTGAGCTGAGTCCGGATCCTGCGACTGCTCACCCTATCTACTCTGTGCCAGCTCCTCGGATGAGTTTATAACCTGTATGGGAGGAATTTCATCAATTTGTGCATGTTGTGCCTCCTACTGTACATGTTTCTGTTGTGATTCCTTCTCTCTTCTGTGCAACTCTTATTCTTCCCGGAGTTGTTGCTTCAACTCCTACAACTCCCTTTATGTTTCCTCCATCCTTTGTTTCTCTCTTAGCCTTTGCACGATCCTCTTGTCGTGTTGTCACCTCTTAGCCTCAATCTCCAAAGCTGCTTTCAACACAAGTGGATCTTCTTTGAGCTTGTAACTGTGTTCTGCCACTGGACTGTCAACAAAATTTCTCTTTTCTTTGTCACGAGAAGTTCTGCTACCCTTTGCTGCTACTCATGATGCTGCTCTCTGAGATACTGCTTCCCTTTTCTTTGCTAACCACTCTGTAGCTATGCCAACTGGTTCATTGAGCCTAGATAAAGTGATAGTAGTATCTCCATGGGTCTTCCTCAGGCCAATGACATGCCCCGTGGATCCAAGGAAATTTCACTATCGCACAGTGCTCCTTCACCAAGCAATTCGAGTCATACGGGTTGGAACTTCTGGTGTCGAAGGTGAATCTCTTGAACTCCTTCGTCTCAGCCTTAGAATGCTTGAGATTCCGTATCTCATACAACCCGCTCCGCAAACGATGAGTTGGCCAAGGTGACTTCTTCTTCCTATGCAGTCTCACTAAAAACCCTATCGAGATGTGATATAACACCTCTTGCATGACAAGTTTGTCCATGGAAACCCTTGGTAAAACACGCGGGGCCTTCTACGTGATGTACATACGTATGAAGGTGCCAAGGGGTGAGGCATACCAATCTGTTATGTCGATCAATGCCTCCATTGTCGCCTACAACATGTAAGGTGGATCCTTCTCAAATATCATTTCGTACACCGGGGTGACAAAGTGATCTGAAAATTGTATGATAACTCCACAGAAGCTACATTCAGAGAACAATTTGTAATAAGTGTGCATAGAGGTTTCCAAAGGTGTCCATGCCCAACCCAATCATGTGAATTGTTGACGGGCACAGACTGCAACCAGTATGTAAGCAAACATGTATATCTTTGCTTGCTGGCCCTTGGGTGGATGACGGACTTCTGTCACCTATTCCTTCAACCTGAGAGCCAACATGTCAGACTAGTTGAAAGGTCTTCCTTCGCTGGCGATTTGGTCCAACACAATCACCCAACTCTGCGGAAAGGTCTCTGTGCTCTCTTGGCCATATAAGTGGCATGCAAAGATGACCAAGTACTGATATTCCTTCTGTAGTATCTTCGTCTTGTAATCTTGGTTGGGTGTTTTCCTAAACTTGGCTGGCTCTTTCGCCCAACTCTTCAAGATATCTCTTGAGTATGCACTGTTGATGGGTCTACTGAAGGGTTTCTCCATTGTGATGACCGACTGTGGCAAGTGATACATCTCCTAAAAGTCCTTCACCCTAAAGGTAGCAAGTTGTGTTCCACTGGCACTGCTCAACACCATTGTCTTAGGATCAGTATGTGAGACAATCCAGTGGATCATGTCCGCGCATGGAAACGCGGGATACTTGCATGCAATTTGGTACAAATGAGTGTGAATGTTGACATAGACCCTACGGTCTTCCAAATTTTTCTCAAATGTGCCTGAGAAGGTTTCATTTATATCTTGCTATTTCATCTTCATATCCTTGTCTATGAACAACTTAGTTTCTTCGTAGATAGGCAAGCACATAGACACTTGCACAACAGCATCTCCAGTTGCACTTTTGACAATGTCCTTTGAACCTGCGCTCTTAGAGGCCATTGTACTTGTAATGTTGAGAGACGGATGAACACCTATGATACCTGGAGACATAAAAACACTCATGGCAAGATATTTGTCAATTGAAAACCAAAACGACTTTGAGGACTGACATACAACATATTCGAGTGACTGACTCGGAAGATTGCGCAATTTTCACTGGGAGGCTGGGAGACTGACTGCCAAAACTGCACAAGGCACAGTTCGGGTTGTCAAGAGGATGACTAACTATTGGATCTGTGCAATGCACTTTCCATCCTGGCTTGCTGAGGATTGAAACTGCAAAATCAATGACACGCAAACCCAACAAACTACATTACGCAATTTCTGGGGCTAGCATGGCAATGCCTCCTAGCATTGCGCAAAGAAAGCTTGGAGGCTAGTGCTAGGCCAGATTTGCGCATTTTTTTGGAGGGAAGGCAAAGCCTTCACTCTCTTAAATGCGCATTTCTATCTGGGTAAGGCAAGGTTGGGGCCAAGGCAGCCAAGACCTATCGACGGGCGACTGAAAACATGAAAAGTTTTGAATGCATGGTGAAGTTGAGTGTAAAAGAAAGTGATTGATCATGCATGCAAACAGTGAGTGCATGATTTAGAAAATGAGGAAACATGCAAGTGTGTGAAGCGAGTCACCGCAACAATGACCGTAAGTGCAGAAATAATGTCATGCATGCGACAGTAGTGAGATGCAATGAAAAACTTGAAACATTCTTCTACAAGCTAACATGCATTAAAACAACATTAAGAATTAAAGAAAACCAAGCAAACCACATTCTTACAAAGAAAAATAGAAAAAGTAACAGAAAAGTAGCAAAACACATGAAAAACAGACTTACCGAGAAAAAGTAGAGTTAAATGTGCCGAAGACTCCTAGATGTGTTGTGGGATGTCAGAGCTCCAAGATTGATGTGAGCAATGAGCTCTACAGTGTCGAATAAATAAGTTAATGGCAGAAGTGTCCTCAGACACATAATTTTATTAATAAAAAAAAATAATTACATAATTGATTTTGCAAGAGTTTACACCCGAACAACCAAACACTCTTGCAATGAGCTATTTATAATCTCCATGTCCTAACTACTTCTAATTATGGATCACTTATTAAATAACAAGTGTCCATTTACATTAAATGCTATTCAAACCAACTAGCTAACTAATCTCATAAAATAGAGCCTAAGATACGACACATTTGGAGAGTCATATCTAGTTACAACAATATGCTAATTCTAAAAGTCTCCGTTAAATAATTAAACATTCTAGAATAATAATTATTAATTTAATATCTTAAATTAATAATTATTTTATTCTAATTTTATTCTAATTTTATAACCTATGATAAAAGTGTATTTTTGGATCATCTAACATTCCCCCCTATTATCCAAAGATACATTACAACAGATACCAAATCTGGATGCTGAAGAAACTCAAATTTGAAGAGAACATGAATCAGCTACATGCTTGATTCATCTCTGAAGGACGCTTGACAACTCCATCATGTGCCAAGCCGCAAAAGGATCCAACTGTCCTTTGCTTGAAAACAGCATCTTGTGTCCACTGACACATTTTGATGATGATTGCCCACTGGCTGAAGATGTCGAAAAAACAACTCAATGTTGCTTTTGCTATGATGAAAGCTGCTCACTACTGCTTTGGCTGTCGATCGCCCACTGGCGAATTTGCTGATGCTCACTTCTGATGACAAATGCCCACTGGCTGATGAAGAGGCCCACTGGTTGCTTCGCTGATGTTGTCAAGACTTTCAGTCTGACAACCACTTGTCAATTTCATTGACATTTTCCCCCCTTTGTCAGCTGAAAGGAGACACAATCTTCTCCAAAACATATTTCAACTCCCCCCCTTCAAGTGTAGGAGAGTTGCACTGTCGTACTCCCTCATTCAACTGCATGAGAGTACCATCATCGATTCATTGCTGGCTGCACTATGTGTGAATGTAGTCAGTTGTAGAACTGAGACAACCGTTTGACTGTGGATGACCATTCCCAAGGATCAATCCATGCATAATGTATCTTCAATCTGCCTGATTTATGTTGGTTGTGACATTTTGCTGAGGAATGATTGGGCTTGCCACAATGGCAACAAGGTTGGAGATCAAAACACTGATCTTCCATATGGCCTGTTCTATGACAATGAGAACATTGCGGTTGCACATCAAATTCAGGTTGCGTGCAATTCTGTTTGTCGACAACTTTCTCAGAACCTACTGAGGTGAGTGGTTCAAGAAATCCAGCACTCACAAACTGAATGGGCTTGGAATAATCTGGGATATGTAAGGTGGTGTCCTCAGGGACATATCCTAAGCCTCGTCTATTTTTGTTATTGTGAATTTCTTCCCAGGGCTTGCTGATGGGTTTGGAAGAAATTTGAAGTTGATCATGAACAACTTCGACACTGGAAGTTGTTGGGATGAAGGACTTATCATCTGGATGGTTCAAAGACTGGAAAGTGTCACTCTTTTCTTGCAATTTAGTCCTTTGAAGTTGGGACTCAAGCTGAAGAAACTCAATGGTTTCATGCGTTTGCTATAGATGCCGTGAAATATCAGCAAGAGTTTCTTTGCTGACGTGCACCATGTCTTCATCACTGGATATGATCAAACTGTGAAGAATGTTTAACAACTGAATATGCTGTGCCATTTGAACTTGCTTACTTGAAATCAGGCGCTCTTGTAGGAGATTTCGTGCTTTGAACTATTTCACTTGAAGGACAGGCTCGCTTGAATGTGACTTGAATGGCACGCTCGCTTGATTTGTTGTTTATTGCACTTGCTAGAGTTGTAAAATTCTCTCGCTTAAACTCTGGAATTCACGCTTGCTTGATGACGATCGCGTTTGTTTAAGTGCTCACTTGACTTGCTTGATGTATTCACATTCACTTGAAGGAATAGCCACGCTCGCTGGATGGCGATGTCAACTTGCTTGATTGTTTTAACTTGTTTAAACTTCGCTCTCGCTCGCTTGATGTATTGATTTTTGCACTGAATTAAGACAATTTGGTTGAATGAATAATCACGCTCGCTTGCAGGAGATGTAAATTTGTTACTTGTTTTCTTTAGAGTTAAAATTCTTGCATTCAGTTGATTTTGCTTTAAAGGAAGGGTGTCGAACACTGTCGAAAATGCACCCAAAAAAAACTTACAATGATTTCAATGATCCACTACAATGAATTCAATTTGACTCAATTCAAGACTTGGGTGTCGGTTTCAACCGAGAATGCACCCTTACAATTCAATGTGATTTGAGTTTGATTACCAAGTTCTTAAATTTGTTTGCAAGAATGTTGATGTAGACTTTGCTTTGAAATACTGAAGGTTAAAAATTCATTAACTTGATTGAATTTGCTTGTTGAAGTAGAACTCCGTTGTTGAAAACTTTGATTATTTGTTGTAGTGACGCAAATGCATGTGTTGAGCTTAATTAACCTTCCTTGCAGCTATTTCGATATAGGTGTTGTGCTTGCTGGCATTGCATGTTATGTGTGCATGAAATGAAATCATTTAGGTGTCAAAACTAGACACAGATCATAAGCAAAAAACATGAAGCATGCACCATCATCAACACACTCTTCGTGTACCTAAGATCCCCTTATTCAATTTCGGGCGGATCTAGGACACAACCACCACAAAAAAATGATAGCTTTATTAATCACTCGAGTACATCACTCTTCAACTTCTCAAGCAATGAAAATGTTAAGCTCACAAATGCTTGAAGCAACTTGTCTTCTAAAATTGCCTGCACTAACTCAATCTCTCAAAATCTCTCTCAAAATAAAATATTACTTTGATGTACATGATTCACTTTTCTCTAAAAAAGACTTTACTTATCCCTCCAAAATATTACAAAATTCACCTTATCGCTCCAAAAAATCACTTCAAGCCTCTGAAAATTCAAGTTATCACTCCAATAACATTACAAAATTAAACAAAAATATTTCTCCATTTTTTCTTTTTACAACACTCACCCCTTTTAATAATAGCCCAGAATTTTAATTAAAAAAAAAACGACCTGCCACTTGAAAAAAACGACCTGGCTCATATGACTTTGGTCAAACACCTAAGCCAATTGATCACATCTTTCAGTTTCACAAGGCTATTCGAAAAGACTTAGAATATTTGGATGTTGAATCAGCAAGGCTTATAGATTGTGATGAAACATTTCTTCGCCATTTTAGTGGACGCTTTCGTCTGCTCTGAGGACTCTATCGAGCTCACAACAATGCAGAAGATGAAATTGTCTTCCCAGCTTTAGAGGCCAAAGAGTCTCTTCGCAATGTGAGCCATTCATATACCATTAATCACAAGGAGGAGGAAAAGCTTTTCAATGATATCTCTTGTGTTCTGTCTGAGCTTTCACATCTGCATGAAGATTTGATTATAAATAGTCGGTTTCTTGGTGCAGATAGGAAAGAGACAGATCCTGACACCTCTGAACGTGCAGATTAGATACTGAAGCACCAAGAACTTGCTGCAAAGCTTCAGCGTATGTGAAAATCTATAAGAGTCACAGGAGACCAACATGTGTTTCGAGAAGAACTTGAGCTATGGCCGTTGTTTGACAGTCATTCTGTGAAGGGAAATAATAAATAGACCGATTTTAATTTTTGAATCTCTGAAAAAACACGTTGCTATGAAATATGGAATCGGGCCAAGAACTGTTCACATTTCATGACAGAAAAGAGGCAAATTTAGTCTGCTCTGAATTCTAATGATGGCCATGTTATTGATGCCATATTTGATAATCACCAAAGGGAAATAAATTAGTGTTTTGAAAGACCATCCGGGAGGTACTACCAGTGCTTGCAGAATTGCAAGCAGTTGAACTCAAATGCATGGACTTTGGACATTTGCAACCTTACCCATCTACCAAATAGCGAATTATCCTTTTACAAGCTCAAAACTGCTTGATGAGAAATATACTGAACACTAAATATCGCAGTTGAACTCAAATGCATGGACTTTGGACATTTGGAACCTTACCCATCTACCAAATAGCGAATTATCCTTTTACAAGCTCAAAACTGCTTGATGAGAAATATACTGAACACTAAATTCCCGTCTTTGAATACCTATCTGAATATAGAAACCAGCAATAAAGCAAAACCGTATGGATTCCATATGGGGTAATGCCGAATCCTGAAAACTATGCAAAAATCTATCAACGAGCATCAAATTTCCCACTAGAAATCATACCCATCTATCAAATTGTCCAATTTTTATTGCGGAGCGGAGGAAACAACAGCAAGAAAACACAAAAGACAGCAATATTAGCTGTACTCACTTGCAACGGGTTGAACAGTTGTTGAGGTAGCGACGAGTTTGGTATTTCCCTGCCACAAGAGCTTGAGAGAAGAGAAACCGTTACCCTTTAGCAGCTCTGAGTTGGCTGAAGACAGAGAGGAGGCCTTTGCTGCTTGCATCGATGGATTTCGAGCTTTTGTTGCTGGGCATATGCATGTGCAGGATGCTAGACGGCTCAGCAGAACTGTTGTCATTGCTGAACTTCTATTGGGTTCTTGTTATCCTCGTTGCAATATTGTGTGGACGGGTGCGAGGCGGTGCTGCGGCTTTGAATTCATATTTTTGTCCCAGACAACTACAATAATTGCATTGTATTTCTAATTCAGGTCACCGCGTGCTTAATTTTTTTGGCATGCTCCGTCACATGTTCTGACTGCCCCTTCTCAATAAAGGCAGAAGAATTTATATCTGCAATCGGTCATGCGCAGCTTGGGTGCAAAGCAACCTGGTGGCCACAGTAATTTCACATTGTTGCAGGATGTCCTAAACACTTTGAATCAGGTCGCGCTAATTTCTAGTTATGGAAAACAACTCAACTTATAAGCAGTCAGCTCCATTCTTAGATCTCTGTAGCTCCATTCTTAGATCTCTGTAGATCTCAACACAATTAGCGTGAAAACAGCATCAAGATTCGAACCAGGATCCAGTCTTAACAATTTAACCACACAGGCATCTAACCAAGCTCTGATACCACATATTGAAACAGAAGTGTCCTCAGACACATAATTCTATTAATCCGAAAAATAATTACATAATTGATTTGCAAGAGATTACACCCGAACTTAACAAACACTCTTGCAATGAGCTATTTATAAGCTCAATGTCCTAACTACCTCTAATTATGGATCACTTATTAAATAACAAGTGTCCATTTACAATAAATGCTATTCAAACCAACTAGCTAACTAATCTCATAAAATAGAGCCTAAGATACGACACATTTGGAGAGTCATATC
>APFE031261172.1:739-15200 GCA_000404065.3 Pinus taeda
GATAAACAGACACAATGGGTCAAATGGTTGCCTCTGGCTGAATGGTGGTATAACACTTCCTTCCATACAACAACAAAAATGACCCCATTTTATGGCACTTTATGGGTATCAACCACCATCCATCACATCATATTTAAGAGAAAATTCTAAGGTTCAAGCAGTGGAACATCACATCGAACATCAACAACAAGTCCTCCAACCCTTAAAGGATAACCTCGTGTTGGCACAAAATAGAATGAAACAACAGGCAGATCAACATCGCAGTGAAAGAAGTTTTGATGTAGGTGATTGGGTATTCCTACAGCTACAACCATATAAGCAATGTCCCTCAAGCAAGCTAAGAAGGATAATAAATTATCACCAAAGTATTATGGTCCGTACAAGGTGTTGCAAAAGATTGGTACTATGGCATACAAATTGGAGCTTCCTGCAGCTTCTCGATTGCAACCAGTTTTCCATGTTTCATGTTTAAAGAAGGTTATAGGCGACAAGCTCCCAGTTCAAACAATATTGCCAGAACTTGACGAGGAAGGAAAAATTATATTGGAACCGGAAGCAGTCATAGAAACAAGAACTCGACAGCTATGAAATCGTTCAATTTCAGAGTATCTTATCAAGTCGAAGAACTTATCCGCTGAAGATTCCACATGGGAGGATGAGAATTTTATGCAGAAGTATCCAGAACTACTCAAGCGTTGAGGACAACACTTTTTTTGAAGGAGAGGGGCATGTTGGGTCCCTATAATACTAGTGATTACCCCATTAATATGGTAGTTGTACCTCTTATTTATATTGTTGTGCCCCTATTGCCCCCATATTGTTATTACGGTGCCCCATAGAATCCCTCTATTGTTATTTTTGTGGCTTTGTATTATTATTGTTAGGTCGGCTGGTTATATTGTGACTCCTTAGACTCCTATATATATAAAGGAGGTTTTTGTCATTTGAATCATCCAATAATTGTTCATTTATGTAATGTAAAGGAGGTTGCCCCCTCAAAGAGGCTGAATTCTAAGGCGTTGATCTATCTTTTCTATCTTTTTCTTGAGCTAGTTACATAACAATTCCAAAGGTGAATGCAAAGATTTATTTCAAAAAGCAATTTGAAAACATAAGTTTGTATAGTATGTATAATCACATGTCTCCTTAATCGACCATCATTTGATTTGACCGCCACTATATCTCCGCCATATCTTCCATCTTTAATGACAAACAACCTCAATGATTCTTTCATAACAAATATCCGCTTCAAACTCCATAACTTGTACTCAAACGGTTGTCCACAACTCCACCTGTTAATGATCATGATGACGATGTGACCTACCTATCTACAACTCTCTAAACCCTTACTGTCTATTTATTACACGTAAACCCTTAAGTTTATCTCTCCTATACACACAGTCTTTCCATTTTCATATATACATAGTCATTCAATTTCCATACACACAATCATTCCATTTCTTAAATAGCACTCGTTTTATAGATAGTAAGAGTAGTTTTGAATGTTAACCGAAAATAGGGGATATGGGGCTTATTGTCAAGACAGAGCCCGTAGGGGTAAAGTATATGGAGGGGTATCCACAACTTAAAGGGATGCTATAGAAGGCCAGATGGTTAAATTTTATTGAGAAATTTGATGGCTACCACAAGGAAATTACCAAGTCTTTTGCAAGGTCGTTTGATGGCACAGAAGTGGAGATAGGAGATATTAAATTTGTAGTCACAAAATCCTTCATAGCAGAAGCAACATAGCTGCCAAGATAAGAAGAAAGATGGTTTAAAAACAAGGAATTTCATGGTGATTCTTGGAAAGTGGTCCTTGGAAACCTAGGTATGGATGTTACAGTATTTAGGAAGGGAATTCCTATTTCAACACTCAAGAACAAATGGGGTAATATGCTGTTGATATTGCAAAAATTTATTACATATGAAGGAAGATTTGGGTTTATATATGTTTACCATATACGCTTATTAATGAATATCTTAGAACCATCAACCTTCCCTTCTTCCTTCTAAACAATCTAAGAAGGATGGCTACAAATGTCCAAAATAAAATTGAATCCATAGAAACAACTATGTATCATCATGGATTAGTGAAAATACTAGTTGAATTCCATTTGAAAAGTATAGGGGATACTTGGGAAGATTTCTTGGTAAGACATTTTTTCCAAGATGCTCCAGAATCTCTTGAGGAGAGTCATGTTAAGAAAAGTAGGAGGAGAAATACTAGCATTAGCATTCAAAACAAATCTGGAACCTCCTCACAAAATAATGATGCAGAGATAGCTTCTAAACCAGAGGTTAGAAAGTAGACTAAAAAGAAAGGAAAAATGAAAGAGAGAGCTAAAGAAATCAATGAAGACATTCTTGAACCTTCATCACCACAAGAAGATGAACAGTTACTCTCTGAAAGACTGACCAAGATTAGGGAGAAAATCAAGAAAAAGAAGGAGATAGGGAAGAGGAAGAAGGACACAAGAGAAGAAACCATAAGCTTCCAAAACCTGAGAAGGAGCTCTAGACTTTGAGGTAAGGTGAGGAAGGTAACATCAAAAGGAGCCTAGTTCATAAACTTAGAGGAACAAACCCCAGTTCAATCTCCTGACAGTATTCCACCTGAACACAGTCCACAAAACTCTCCTTCACAAAATTTTGAAGGTAGCCCAAGTAGAGCTTCTACTGGCATAGATCCAGTATAGCAGCAAGTTTATGACTACATAGAGTCATTAGAGAGGAAGGATACCTCAATGGATCTAGGATCCTCAACCAATCTAGAGTAGTCTGTCAATCCACAAGAACCTCTAACTAGCTCTCCCAAACAAGAAATATTTGAGTTAGTGATTTTGAACAGGCATATTCAAAAAGAAAATGAAATATTGAGGGAATAGAACAATCTAGATAAATCCATTCATGACAACACAATGTTGTACCTAGGATTATGGTACAAGAAAAATAGGAAGTTGAAGAGGAAACACAGGAATTTGAGCAGAACACTTATCAACCTCAAATACATACTTCTTATAAAGAAGCCTAGGATGGCAGTTAGTGCAAGGAGAAGTAAGAAAATGAAGTTGGATGTGCTGGTAGAAGTCTCAGAATAGATGTAATAGGAGAAAGAAGTTCACATTTTTGAAAATTGCATGGGGACATGCAATGATTTTACAGTGGGTGTATGTTGAGCCTCAAAATTACTCTTTCCCTAGCAACTCTTCTCATTCCTTTTCTTTGTTTTTCCACAAGAAAGATGCATTCTCATCACTAATAACTGGTATATACTGTCTTGAGTAGGAGATTTATTGATTTACATGTTATGCTTTTTATTTTTTTCTGTTTGAATAAATTTTTGTATATTAGCTATGAAGCGCAGCCTATTCTGCAGCCAACTAGCTATTTCGCAGCTACCTCCATGCTCTAACAGGTTCTAGGTGTCAGAAGGAGAAACTAGCCACCTGAGTAGCTTCGAAATCATCATGACATGGACCCTATGCTATTCATTCAGCCTAGATCAACAAAGAAAATGGCATAAGACTATGGTCAATGGATAAGTCAAACACAAAGAGACCGAGGGTAACAGGACTTTGTTTCATGGTTAATTAATGCATTTCATAGTGATGGGAAGCGTTATCTGGAGCAACTACTTGTACCTATGACTCCAATAGGCACCTGTACAAATGAATCCAATAGCCACCATGTCTTGGATTTATTTCTCCAACAACCAAGGAAGAAATTCCGCATATTTGTCTTCTATGTGTTTGGCTATAGCATGCTTTTCTCCATAAACAGTTATATGATTTTTCTTATAAATACCTGTGTAAGGGACCAAAGAAGTTAGTAATAGTTTTAATGTGAAATCAAAGTTCTAGACTCTGTAATTTTTGGGTGTTTTGTGTCCCTATTTTAATATGAGAAGACCACATGTTTTTATGAACATCTGAAGGAGTTTTCTTGGAGTTGATTGAGCAAGCGTAGCCTAATCACTTGCAGAGGGTCCCTGCACTGAAGAAGGTTTCATTTATTTATTTTTCTTCTTCTTGTTAACTGTAAATTTATCATTTTCTTTCTAAAACAATGTTTATAATCATTTTCTTACTAACAATGTTTATAATGCAATTTCTGTTGTTTTCTTACTAACATTGTTTATAATTTGGAGCAGTTTCCATTAGCTTGATTTCATTTTAGTTCTTATTATTAGTTTAGAAGATAGAAATCAATAGTGTAATATTGTTTCTTCAATTAAAAACTAACCTTGTTTTAGGATGAGAGTAGGATTGAAGAATGATAAGGATATGTTGTTGGATAGTTTACTTCATTCACTGTCTTGCTAGTTTAAATTCTCAATTAAATTGATCAGTGTCATTTACTGTCTTTTCCATTTCATTTTTAGTTTAAAATACTAACTCATGGTGTTAATGAATGTTTATGGAAACCCCTTCAAGTTGATAATTCATCCTTAACTAAGTGGTTGAACATTTCATCTATGCAATGAGTTATTTCTGCATCTTTGTATTTGCTTTCTCTTAGATTAATGAAGTGCAATATTACTTAAATGTCATCCCAAGGAGACTTTCTCCCAAAATTGAGAGGCAGAGTAACCAAGTATTTCATTTAGTTTTATTTATGTAATTAGTTAGACATCAATTGCAAATTTCACTTTAAGTTTTAATTCATGATTTGGAAATAATGGTAAAATAAGGATAGAAACTTTGTTTTCATTTCTTTCTTAGCTTTGTTTCCATATCTTTCTTAGCTCTGTTTTCATTTTTAGATTTTGAGCACTCTTTAAGAAATTTAGATTTAGTTTTGATAATTTACATTGTAAATCATTAGGAATTAAAAGACAAAAAATCCCCAAAACAACATAAAACATAAAAACAACGAAGTAAGAAGGGTTAGCTAGCACAAATAGTGAACTGCACTTCATCAGTTTACGATACTCAGATTGATAATTTATGTAGAGCAATTTAGGAAACTAAATTGACCAAATAGGAATGGACTAAGGAATACAAGGGGGTGAAAATGGCCCAAGCTATTGAGGCTATATTCTTGGTGAAGTGAGTTACAACATCGACATAACCTATATAAGATGTGGATGATGGACCCATCTCAAAGACCCAAGAAGACAATGTATAATATGGCAGGGAATGCAAACTACCTAAATGCAAAAAAAAAATAGATACACACATTTAAATGGGAAATTATATGGGTAAAATTTGTTGAGGTAGAGTGCATTGCAAGGGTTGGGAAGGATTTCTCCTTATATACCCTCTAAAAGGTATGTGCCTTTCCCCAAACACTTATGGATGATGTAAGGTCCTAGCCATATTTGTTCAAACTTTCTGTGCCCCACGACATCATGAGCTTGGTCATAACCAAAACAAGGTCGCCTTCGTAAAAGGTACAAGGGTGGAATTTTTTGTCATATTGTGCTTTGGTGTGATTTTTGGCTGCTTCGATGGTTTGCAATGCAACACAACGGTCTTCATTGATACACTCAAGCAAGATAAGTCTTTTTTCTAAATATTGTGTGTCTGGGAGTAGTTCAATGGCAAGGTGGAGGGAGGGGATTTCAAACTCGATGGTAAGAATGCCTCCTTTCCAAAAACAAGGTGGAAAGGAATGAACCTGGTGGCAGTCTTGACAGAAGTTCTATAGGCCCACAAAGCAGGGAAGAGCATTAAATTCCAATTGGTCTTGTATTTATTCACCGTATGCTGAAACATAGCCTTAAGGATTTTGTTGACAACTTCAACTTGGCCATTGCCTTGGGGGTAATAAGATGACAAATATTGGTGTTTGAATCCCAAGAGAGAGGATATCTCAAGCCATATCTCATCTTCAAAGTGTTAACCATGGTCTATGACCAATTGTTTTAGAACCCAAAATCGAGTGATAACATGGTTAAAGAAAAAGAGGATTGTAGTAGTTTTGGTGTTATTGAACATTGGCATGGCTTCAACCCATTTGGTGAAATAGTCAATGGCCACGATAATATACTTGTGGTTATTAGAATATGGGGGTTGACACTCCATAAATCAATAACTCATTTACAGAAAGGATTAGCTACAATGATGGGATGGAGGGGATCAGGTGGAGCTCGCACCTTAGGGGTGTATAACTGGAAACTGGGATAATGTTTGACTACCTCAATATAATCACTAGAGAGAGAAGGCTAAAATTAACCAGCACGCATTATTTTCTATGTAGTGGCCATCTCAGAGAGGTGACCACCACAATCACCATCCGAGTAGGCATTGGGAACTTTCTCAACTTTAGCATGGGTGAGACAATGACGAAGGACAATGTCAACACTATGATGATAAATATCATCACCTATGAGGAGGTAGCGAGGGGCTTGATGTCAAATACATCGTTGATCATCATGAGTGAGGTGGGGGGAAAATTTATGGGTTGGAAGATAGGTAAGGATGTCACCATTCCAAGGATCATCTAAGGTAATGGCGAAAAAGTGTTCATCTGGAATATCATAATTTACTAGCAGATCTGACGCACCAGTGGGAAATTCATAAATGAATTCAACAAGGGCTAAACCTTTCTTAATCTTGGGTGTGACAAATTTGAGATCAAATTCTTGATGATTCATTGAATCAACAGGAAATCCATGGGGTTGGAATTGGTCACAACTTTGGTGGTACGCGTAAGGATATAATGATGAAGCTCTTGAATAGAGAACACAACAACCAGTGCCAACTTTTCTTCATGTGAATAGTAACCAAGGGGACCATTAAGGTTCTTACTGACATATTATATGACATGCTCATTTCTAGTAGAATCATCTTGTATTAGGACCCCAATGATCGAATAGGCAGACGAAAAAATGTAAAATATGAAATCCCTTTCAAAGTTAGGTGGACTAATCAAGGGAGTATAAGTGAGAGAATGTCTGAGGGCATCAAAAGTCTGTTAAGCTTGGTCATCCAAAATAAACAAAATGTTAGATCGAAGGAGTCTAAGAAACCCATGCGTCATGGTGGCATAGTCAGGAACAAACCTATGAATAAAACTAGCTTTGCCTTGGTGGTTTTGTAACTGGAAAAGGGTACGAGGAGGAGGAAGTTCAAGAATGGCTTGAACTTTGAGAGGCTTAAGAGTGATACTATATTTAGACATAATGAAGCCCAAATGCCAACCGATAGGAATGCAAAAGACACACTTAAGGGGGTTGAGGCGAATTTTATAATTGCAACATTGAAGAAAGATAATACACAAATCATAAGGTGTTGCAACTGAAGTTTGGAATGAGTGGTGAGATTGTCTAGATATGCAAGGATAGTATGAGCTAGTTGTGAAAACAATAGGACATGGCACACTGAAAAATTGGCCCCAACATTCTTTAAACCTAAAGGAATGACCTTATAAGTGAAAGTTCCCCATGGAATAGTGAAGGTTTTTTTACGATGATCGACATAATGGATACGTATCTAGTTATATCCAGAGAATCCATGCATAAGGGAGAGAAACTCATTCCCCACACACTCATCAATGACCTGGTCTATGAAGGGTGTTGAAAAGTTGTCTTTGGGGAAAGCTTTGTTCAGATCATGAAATTTTGTGCAAACACAAATGGTGCCTTGTTTCTTAAGAATGGGAATAGGATTGGACACCCATGTGGTGTATTCAATGGGATAGATGAAACTAATCTCCTTGATCTTGTCGATTTCGACTTTGAGAGCTTCATGATTGGAAGGATGTATAGGCCTTTTCTTTTGGCGAACAAGGATGGAATCAGGCCAAGTTTCTATGTGATATTAAAAAATGGAGGGATCAAGTCTTGGCATTTTAGAACAAGACTAGGCAAAAACATCATATAATTCTTTGAATAACTTGGTGAAAGCATCAATTTCTTCTCGAGTGCATTGTGCCCCCAGGATGATATTTTCTTTGATCCTTGGCTTATTTGAAATGTTAATTTTGATGGTAGGGGAAATGTTAGCCATATTTCCTTCTTCAAAAGAATATGGTGTAGGAATGGGATTTCTAAACCGATTGACTTCACCATGAATGAAGTCTTTTGACTCCACAATCTATTGGTCATGGGTTTGTTGTAGAAGGAAGTACACATGATGGTGTATATCATCCCAAGGATAGTCAGGGGTGGTAATGGCTTCCATGATGTCTTTGTAAAAATGGAAGATGGGGGGATGAGAGGAAGATAAATCACATGATGAAAAAGAGATACTTAAGACATCTTCATGAGTGACAAGGTTCACATACACATCATCAAGACTTGGAGATATATGACTATTAGATGGGAGATCTACTAATGTTGAGACCAAAGTGTTTGTCAAAGAAGCTTCAACAAAATCACAATAGGATACATCAAGGGAGTTCAAATGCATTGATCTCATGGATGAATATAGGTAGAGAATGCTAGTAGTGCTATTTTTCATCTTGACATCAGGAGGAGGGATCACGATGGGTTGTTGAGAGACCTCATGTTCTAGTGTAGGAGTGGGACCATAATCCGTAGGTATAGGATAGGTGGAATCACTACAAGCGACCTCTAATTTGCAAAGCACTTGAAGTGTACCAAGAAAATATTCAAGATGGGGGAAGCAATGAGAATAATGGCCATAATTATCACACAAAGCACATTGGTGATCCATGTGTAATGATTTGTTCTTCTTAGCTGACTCATGTAAGGTGACATGGACCTCAAGAATGTTAGAATTAGTTAAGGTATTAGAGACCACATTCTTGATATGAGGGAGATCAAGAAAATTATTGGTGGCATGACCGACAATATCATACAAAGCACATGGAGGAATAGGATTTGGTGGCTTAGGAGGAGTTAGAGTTGCCGAGGGTGCCTTGTCTTTGGTTCCCTTTTTTTGTATGTTCACCCCCTCGCCAGATGATTTCAAAACAAGAGTAGGTTCCCTCAAAGGTTTATGTGGAACTGAAGCAAAGGTAGGGGTAGGAACAACAGGTTGGACTGGGGTTAAAGCAGTGTAAGGTTAGAGTTGATTGGGGGAAATGTTTGCAGGAGGATCAATGTACAAGACTGGGATCCCCAAGGTAATGTTAGGTAAACTCAACGTAGCCATAACAAGTGTAGAATAAACTCCTAGGGGTGGAAATAAGAATGATATATGACTAGAATGATAATGAATTGGGGGACCTACTTCGAGATGGTTAAGACCTAGGGGAACGATTCTAGGCAGAAAAGGATTAGGAGAGATACCAGTAGAAATAAATGGTCATTGAGGAGTAGTACCAAAAGGTTGGGTTGAGTTGGGAATAATAAGTTATGAAGGTGCTGGCTACTGTGAAGACATACCAAACCATTTTTGGGCATCCCATGATGCTTGGAGCATGGAAACACTAGATGATCTAGGCTTAGAAGGAGTAGCTAGTGGACCATAATAAGCACCAAGGAAAGTGGAATCTTTGTAGACTCTAGGAGAGACATTGGTGAGGGACATGACACTATTATTTTCAGTCACAGATGAGATGTTGGACTAAGGCGAAGTCTAAGATTTGGGATCGTAGTACGTCAACTGAACGATAGTGACAATCTTTCCATTGTGGGGAAATACATCTTACGGTGAATTGCAGATGAAACAACTGACATAGAATAGGTATAACTATGACCCAAAAGAATGTTATAGTCTAAGGGGGCATCGATGACTTTGATATCAATAGAGGCAGTATTGCCAACAATAGTGACATGACAATTGCGATATAAGCCAAGGGGTTGTGAGGGATGACCATCCCAAGCATGGAGAGTGACGATAGAAGGAGACAAGTCAGGTGAACCAAGTTTCTTCCAAACACTAGCAACTGTCACATAGGTGGAGGCATCTTCGTCTATGATACATCGTTCAACAATGGCATTTATTATGGAGACTAGTATTTCAAATGCAACAGATGAAGGTAGGGAGTATTTTACGACTTGTCAACATGAAAGACAATCATACGATCGTCATGGGGATTCACAACATGAAAAGTAGAGAGTAGATATTTCCATTTGCATGGGCACATCTAGAGGACTTCTAGTGTTGACATGGAAGCAAGAGACCATGCCAAGTCATTTACTATATTTCTATAGGTATGGGTGTCTTTAGGAGAAGCAACATTTCGACGTAATGGACCATTGGGGATCTTAGGAATAACCTCTACCTTAGGTGGAGGGATCTGTAAGGTACCATTGGATGATGACAGAGGCTTGGTGGAAACTTGAGGTTGGGACTCAGTCGTTGACTAGGTAGGTGGCTTGTCATATTGGTGTGATGGGATTTGACAGTTAACTTGTGCAGTATTAACCTCATTAGAATTCATTGTAAGAATATGATAATCATGGTGATCATATGGTGGAGTTTGGGGAGCTTCCTGACCTTGTGTAGGTTGAGCAGCAAGATATCCTTGATGATGAAAAGGATTGGTAAGCATAGTTAGTTGAGATGAAGCAGGAGGGGGAGGAGGAGATATGGGCTGCGATCCTCTAGAATCATCTGCTTGAGCTTCCCATACTTGATTAATTTGAGCTAAAAGGGGACACTCATGAGTATAATAGCCATATATGCTGCAACAAGGATGATGTTTGTTCATATAAAGACCCTTGTTTTTCTTGGGTTGTCCACCTTGTTGCTGGGTTACGAGCTTAGGATGGGGTCCCTGAGGTGCATTAGGTGGTGGACCTTGGCTACCTTGATTACCTTGAGATTGTTGGTTCTGGTTACCTTTCCCCTTGTTTGTTTACTTTGGGTTAGGGGGTTTGGTAGTGCTCTTGCTGAGAATACACTTGAACTTATGGAGGAGGTTGTTGTTGTGGCAGAGGTGGAGTAGGCATCGGGGGTCGGGGCACTAGTGTTAGAGGTTCTAGAGTGCTAGGCAGTGCATGATAATAAGGGGAAGCATTGGGATAAATAGGTGGAGAAACAACTAGTCCTAACATATATTGATGTAGTGGGGATATGTATATGACGTGTTGGGACTTGGATAAGACTTTCCATGTGAAAGATTGGGGGAGGGATAGATGTAAGAGAAATTGGTCCCTCCCAGAGGGTGACAATAAATCATCGGAGGTGGAGCATGTGGTTGAGGGTGTGAAATGGTTCCAACTATTCCATCCGCAATAGGATATGCCCTTGACGCATTAACAATGCCAGGTTGAGGCAGATCAGGGATGACAGTGTAAACATAACTTGATTGGGCATAGATCAAATCAAATTTGAAGGCTACTTGGAGCACATCTTCCTCAGATTGGGGGAAGTGTGACACAACATCTATAGCAATGGGGGCTAAAAGAAATCTAAGGAACCATCCTGTATAGATGCAGTCTTTAAATTCTGGAGCTCTACATATGCTCCTCCTTCTACATCATTCCTTAACATGGTAAAAAAGGTGAGTGGCATAAGTTTGATGAAAAGAAGTCAATAGTTCGGTACTAGTGTCATAATAGAGAGGTAACTAGAATTATGTAAGACAATATTTGGTAAGAGTTGCAAAAGTGGAATTCGTGGCTCTAGGTTGATCAACATACCACTTAGTAACAAATCCACTAAGAGTGTGTTGGAACAGACAAAGACAGATGGAGTCTTCAGTGATAGAATTGGATGAACACTACATATGGAATGACTGAACATGATTTGTGGGATGTTCTTTAGGATTACCTTCAAACTTTGGGTTGTCTGAAGGAACTTTAATAGGCATAAATGGCCAATTGGGATCTTGGAGAAGAGGATCATTGATGAGTTGGTTGAAATCAGGGAGACTCAAATCAGCCATAAAAGGAGGCAATGGAGGAGGAGTGACCATATCGGTTGAGGTTCTTCTTATGGGGTTACCCTGGTTAGTACCTGGATTACCACCTTGGTTTCCTGCACCCATGCTGGTGCCTGACATGGTGACAGTAAAAGGTTGAGAAGAGGCAGAATCAAAGGAATAAATGGAAGAATCAATAGAATCATAATCATAATGATGACTCGATGGAGGACTGGGAGGATGTACTCTAACTTGACGGGGAAGAGTAATATGTCCTAACGGGAACTGAGGGTGAAGGCCTTGAATTATCCGTGAAAAATTCCTAGGGGGTGCAATGATGTCAAGACAATAATGACTCTAAGGACTAAAGGGTGATGATAGGAATAAAAGAGAAAAAAATAGCAAGCAAACACCTAGTCCAATAGTGCCAAGTGTAAACTAAATATATTAGTGATGTTACTGTAATACAAGCAAACACATCCTATCAAAGAAAATACCTCTAGCCTATAGGTGGTATAAATCCTCAAATAATCCTAAATATACTATTTCAGATGGCCTTCCAAAGAACTTCTTACTTGACAGAATCTCATCCTCACAAGTAGAGCTATCTAGAGAAAGGTAGGGTAGAGAAATAATTGCTTCCCATAGTTAGCCCTATAAGGTGTTTTCCTAATATTGGTCACTACGATTACCTTCATTCCATAGGGGTCATCGAGTCTTAAGCTTCTTGGTAGTCAGCCAACGCACGTGATTCCTTGCCATGAGTTGGGTAGCCCCGTGGAGAACTGATCGCATGATGGCCTAGCCTAACCCCCTCTAAATTAGGTTTCTGATGCACTCCAATTTGGAATGTGTGATGGTGAAGGATTTTAAGCTCCCTTATATATCAATTTCTATGTCCCAATGAATGCGACTAATGGGTGTTATTAGAAGCCTATCCCACTGATCCTACACCTAAGCTACGAAGATTGTTTGGTCATAGTTTGGCCCTGGTGCCCAAGTGCGCTTAATCTATGTAGGTTGAATTATTAAGATGTATTGTTTCAAGTCTTGGATTGGAGGTGTTAACCAAGCACAAGTTTGCTTAGGGTGTGAGTGTGTGAAAATAATGTGTCAAGTCGATGAGTTAATTGAGCATGTTTTATGATACCATGTTCTGCTCAAAATAAAGTGTTGAAATACTGTAAATAATGTTGAAAATGATAGAAAATTAAACAACCAATCAAGCACATAAAACCCCAACCAAAAAGGATATCAAGAAACTAAGCAAGAGAGGTAAAACAAGCTACTCAAAGACACATAAATGCCTAAAAGACCTAATGTCAAAGGGACTAAGATTTAGAGGCACTAATCTACTGTAAATGGTGCAAACAAGCAACAAAAATTAGAGGTGAAAAATTCTTCAAGGGATAGGTATCAAGCTCCAAAAATTAGGATGCTCAAGGGGATCCTAAGGGGGAAAAGAAAAAAAAAAACACCAAAGGGAGAAAAGGTAAAAGAAAACTATCCAAAAGTGCTAAAAAAATGGATCAGGCTCTGAAAATCAGTGGTTGAAAAAGCTGAAACCCTAGAATTCTCACTCAACCAATCTCTTCCTAACAATGTGTAGGTGTACTATAAGCCCTAGGGGGATTTTTCCTTCCTCAAAGAGAAAAAATAAGAGAATATAGGCCTAAGGGAGACTAAAATAGAGATAAGGTACCCTTCCTAGTCTATACTCAACACTCTCGATAAATCTAAAAATATCCTGAAAATTTTCTGGAAACTTTTCAAAATGCAGGTACTAACCTGGAACAGTGGAAAACATAATTTTTGGGCCAAAAAGTGCACTCTGGAACGTAGATCTGGGGCTGAAAAGTAAATTTTTATCCCAGGACTCTCTGTTGTCAGATATCACATAGATTTTTTCGTCTGCTACTCAGTTGGTACTTGTGACTTGCAGAAAGAACCATAAAACCACTAGAACCCAAAAATTTGACAAAAAAAGAAATAATACTATAAATAGAAATCGAGAGGCTAAAAATAATTGTAGAAAACCATGAAATTTACTGAAATTTCAGTCACCCAAGAACACTGTTATTACACCAGTGGAGTTGCCATTTTTTAGTGTGAAATTTCTTGGAAGGTGTACCGAAAACACTTCACTTAAGTCACTATGTGACACGTGACCCTAACAACAATTTGTGGCTACTTACACTTCAGATCTATGATAAAACTTTCAAAACTTGCAACAGAGAAACTTAGACAATCCAAAACAACAAACAACGATATATATATCCAATGAAATAACCAAAATGGAAATACTTTATAATAAATAAATCTTTTATTGATAACATCTGGTTAAGGAGATTTACAAAAAGGGTTTGCAAATCCCCCTCTGTGGGATGGGTCCTTTGACGTCATTGATGCTTCAGTAATTGATTCTCTATATCAATGTGTAAAAGACCCAAAACAAAGTGGAGAAGTCAAGTGGGAGTTTAGATAAAAAGAGATGTAATGGTGATGATGATAATGACCATGGTGAAGAATGAATGGAAAACCTTCATATTTATAACGAAGTATTGAGTTAATATCAAAAATGGAAAATAATATTGACCAAATGAAGATCTAACCATTAGGAATACTTTATTATATTTTTGGAGAGGGAAAATATATTCAAAATAGTCAAATATCTTTATTTATAAATAATTAACAAATAAATTGATTTATTAATCATTTCGCGAGGACTAAGAATGGT